>JACTOM010000927.1:2089890-2181829 GCA_015832385.1 Elymnias hypermnestra | reverse complement strand
AGGGCTATGCTCGGAGTTTCTCTACGTGATCAAATCAGAAATGAGGAGATCCGTAGCAGAACCAAAGTCACCGACATAGCCCTACGAATCGCGAACCTGAAGTGGCAATGGGCGGGGCACATAGTCCGACGGACCGATGGACGTTGGGGCCCGAAGGTGCTGGAGTGGCGACCCCGCACCGGACGGCGCAGTGTAGGGAGACCCCCCACAAGGTGGACCGACGACATAAAGTGGGTCGCCGGTAGCCGCTGGAGCCAGGCGGCGCAAGATTGGGCCTTGTGGACGTCATTACGTGAGACCTATGTCCAGCAGTGGACGTCCATCGGTTGAAGCGACGACGACGACGACGATGCAAAGTTATAGTATTTAATGCTCAGAGCAATATACTCCATTTTATATTCTCGTATCTTGATCGCAATATAACAATTTAGATTCACTTAGTTGATTAATTGAACGAGCCCTTTAAAAGACGTTAATTTGAAACGCGAAAGTCGTAAAATAAATGGCTTTCATACTCAAAATTAGATGGCCATTTTGACAAGAGTTTAACAACTGGAAAGTTGACGTTATAACGAATAAGATAGGTTAATAAAGGAGAAATTCTAAGCGCATTAGTATTATAAAATAGCCATAGTAATCTGAATCATAATATAATACATTTACAGTAGTAGTTTCGAGAGTGATAAATAAAATAATCTGCGTAAAGATATCAAGATATATCGTGATAATTTTATGTAATAAACATCAGAAGGTTTGTATGCAAGAAATAAATTAACAATGTTAGTTGTAGTAAAATCAAAATGTAGTAAAATCAAAAATCAAAAATTTTAAGTAAACTTAAACACCATAATAACTTTTGTAATGTAACCTCTTTAGTGCTTTTGACAATGTAAACTTTTTAATGTCACCTTATGACGTTTGACATAAATGTCAGCGATTGACAAATACAGCGATTGACATAATTATATATTTGTGTTTGTAATGGATTTTTTATTGATTTAATGTATTTTATGCATAATTTTAATACAAATAGTATACATTGGACACCCATTCTTTATATAATCTATAGGTATGGGAAATTTCATACGCCTCCGTCCGCACACTTTTCGTAAAAACGTCAATATATAAATATGTTTGTGTATGAAGTGCATTTATTATTCCCACCATCTTTTTTTTCACGTGGGGGGGGACCTTCTAAAAATACCCGGCCTATTGGGAGAAAGGCCAGGTGATGCAGGATTATACCCACTAAAACCCCCTCGTTCGCCCTCCTCAGCACATGAAAGATGGTCCATAGGAATTTTCGTCTGCTGCCACCATTGTACGATGACATGCACATCCCGTGGTCTCACTGCAATGTAGCTTAAGGCCACTATAGTTAAAATCGCCTTTTTAAGTATGGTGTAAATGAATAAATTATATATACCCTCTCTACACCGGGAATAATGTACTTTCGAAAAGATAAAATACTACCTTCTATCTGTTTTCGTTGACTGTCTCCCTTACAGCAAGGGTTATCTGGAAAAGATCGTTATTGTAGTATTATACTCTACTCCTAAAAATGCTCAGAAAATTCGACCTCTATAATATTAGTAGGTATAAATTGAACTTACTGTCTCATTATACTTTCAACGCAAGCGCTGAGCTTCAAAGTTTCCTTTAAGAGGCAATTAAGGGTAACTTTAAAAGATTTACCATTACAATTTCGGTACGCATGCGTCTTTAAGATTTTATAGGGCCACTTTTGTAAATTTATGCCTTTGAAGTCCCTAATTGTATTCCCGTGGGAAGCTATTGAAACACTCAATACAAACTAGCCTTCGAAATTCCTTCATCATTAATTAAAATTGTAATTTTGAACATAATTAAATTAAAATATACTTTATTCAAGTAGAGTCAAAAATCACTTTTGAATCGTTAGTAGTCTGTCCGTAGGTAATACATCTACCACCGGGTCGGAAAGATGAATCCGCTGAGAAGAAACCGCCAAGAAACTCAACGGTTACTCTTTTGGAAATAGTTGTGAATTATACAATGAGTAATATTTTGCATCTGTGAGCGACTGGATCTTCAACATTATAATATGCCTTTTATAAATGGGTGTTTTAGACATATTTCTTAAAATTATGTGGAGGCAAATCTAAAACTGATTTAAGTTTCTTGTATTGAAATTGTGTTTTTTTTTACTGTATATTGCGACGGTACTGTGAGAATTGATATTTCTTTGAATTTTTCTCTTAAGAAAACGCGGGATCCTAATTGATATATAGCACGTATTGCTCTGTTTGGTAAAATAAATATAGTATTGCGCAGGACTTGGATTTTCACACAATAAAACAAATATAACTTAACTCATTTATTTTACTACCCTATTTATAGTATTTTCATCAATGTATCAAATCGTCGTCGTCGTCGCTTCAACCGACGGACGTCCACTGCTGGACATAGGTCTCACGTAATGATGTCCACAAGGCCCGATCTAGCGCCGCCTGGCTCCAGCGGCTACCGGCGACCCTCTTTATGTCGTCGGTCCACCTTGTGGGGGGGTCTCCCTACACTGCGCCGCCCGGTGCGGGGTCGCCACTCCAGCACCTTCGGGCCCCAACGTCCATCGGTCCGTCGGACTATGTGCCCCGCCCATTGCCACTTCAGGTTCGCGATTCGTAGGGCTATGTCGATGACTTTGGTTCTGTTACGGATCTCCTTATTTCTGATTTGATCACGTAGAGAAACTGCGAGCANAAAATGAACATGGATAAGACGAAAGTTATGTCCAATATCCATGTTCCGCTCCACCCAGTCATCGTTGAGAACTCAGCACTCGAAATTGTAGACGAATATACATACCTGGGACACATTGTCCAGCTAGGTAGGTCCAATTTCGAGAAAGAGGTCAACCGCCGAATCCAACTCGGTTGGGCAGCGTTCGGGAAACTACGCCAGATATTTTCGTCCGATACTCCTCAGTGCTTGAAGACAAAGCTCTTCGAACAGTGCGTGTTGCCAGTGATGACCTACGGCTCCGATTGTATCAAATGAATAGTTAATATTTAGACAGTTCATATTCAGATGGTTAATTAGTGAAATAATTCATTAATATATTATTAACAATTATCGGAATATAATTCAAGTAATTAAATGGACATAAACAGTATCTTCTAATAATTATGCGGCAACTACGTCACGTCCGTTAGGCGCCTATTGGATACTCGTTAACAATAGTTTCAATGTCGGCCGTCTTACCATTTTGGGAGTTTCAACATCATTCTTTTGTTGTTCTCTTCGTTATAGTCAGGCGAAGGTTCGTATGAAAGAAATTAACAAAGTTACGTGGAACGTGGAAGGAACATCAGAAATTTTAAGTAAACTTAACTGCCACAGTGACTTTTCTAATGTAACCTCCTTAGTGCTTTTGACATAATTGACAGAAGAGTACATATGTGTGCCAGTGTCAAATACATTGTAGTGTGTGTAACGTGGTTTTTATTGATTTTGTTCGCGACTTTTCCCTTTTGTCTAGAAATAGTATATTTTATTGTAATTTAGAATCTATACTATTCACGATCTTTCCCTTTCGTATAGAAGAATATCACATTTGATTAACTTACGAGTCTATATATATATGTCGGAGTGCAAGAGTCTGTGGATCGCTGGTCCGTGTGTAATAGTCTGTGGAACGCTGGCGACATCTGTGTATCGGCGTGGGGGCAGAGTCAATGAGTGGCAGTCCGGCTCGTCTTTCAGCAGTTCTCGAGCGGCGGTCGGCCGGAGTGGTCGACTATTGAAACTGTCGCTTTCCTAGCTATTAGTGTTAATGAGTTTGTGTAAATTTATATCGGGAACATTAAGTAATATCATTATAATCCGAGTTAATTAACAAAGTGTTTGATTGGTCCCACGAACGCCCACAGAATAAGAAATTAAATTATGGATACCATTAATAACGATGTCGAGAGAGAACCCTACGCCTCTGTGCTTTATGCTTCTCCTTTTCTCTTTTATTCTCCGACATATATATAATTAGTATAAGAAATGTTCTGTTGACTATAGCATGTATATATTTGTTTGATTTGTTTTACCAAGAATAAAGTTGTTTGTACAATTAATGTAAACCCTGTGATTGGCAAATAATAGAACGCCAATCACAAGATGTACTTATTCGCATATAAAGAGCCGACTAGCGTCGATTGCTGGTTACAATAGTGTACGTGTGGCAGTCGTAAACAACTTTCCTGCTGAACAACATTTTTTTTTTCGAAGTGTGTAGTTGCCGTTAGCCCTACTGGCTTTTACAGCGTAACCGAGGGGGATGGCGAGCGCAGAAGCTCTGCCGAGGGGTGAGCCCGTAGAAGGGCCCTGCTGCGTCGGGGGAAAACGTTGCTCTAAGGGCGCCTCCTGCGAGGCTCGGACCTAGGCTTTGAGCAACGTTTACTGCTGCTGAAAAAGACAATCGGACAGATCTGAACAACAGTTCGATCGCGTACATATAACCTCGTCTGGTGACAAGTAGACGGCGGGGCGTTGGGTGAAGGACCTGGTGGCAATTTTATTGATCCTGAATCGGCAATCTTCGCGAGCTGTCAAAGGGGCTCATAGATTTATTCTATTTTTTATGCGTAATGAGTATATTATCCATGTGCATTCCTTTTATTTCTATATAAAGTAAAAGTGTGCCAAATTTAATGCTTGTATCAACATGTAGATTTGCTGACTAAAATTTCCGGTTAATCGTAATATCGATATTTATATTACTTTTACGTCCAGATTCCCGGTGACGCCGTAAAATATTGTAGTTGCGATCAGAAATTGTTGGTTGTCAATGTCATATGTCAAAAACAGATGACAACAATCGCCTGTTGGTAAACTTGGTCGAAGATGGAAGAGTAAAAATGGCGAACGCGCCAAAAATAAAATAAAATATAACTCATTAACATGAAGATACAGCGAAGTTGTTAAGACACTAATAAACGTTTGTAAGACTTTAAAATAATGTTAGAGCTTTAATTGAAGTGCTCCAAGGACAATGGAAAATTACTTCAACATTAACACAGAAAACACGTCGTTGGCGGAATAATAGGGCCTGATTGGCACCAATAAAAGCCATAAATTAAAGAAGAAGAAGAATCGCCTGTTCATCAAGCGAAACTGGATCACGGATAGCTCAATTTGTGAATGTAGCCTGGACGAACGCACTGTTTCCCATATCATGTTTAATTGTCCAAAAATATACCATCTTATATATCACATTATACCTCCCACTGTTCCTTTTCCCTTATATGTAGAATATCGTTAACCCTTGTATATAGTCCCTATTCTAAATATCTCTGTTAATTTAATAAATGTAATAATATTAAGTTGTAAAATTTAAAATTCCAGGTATCGAAAAGGTATGAAAGGCGATATTTTTTTCTAGAATAAAATCGATTTTTTTTCGAAGAATAAAAAATTCCATATATCGACATATCGATATGATATATCGTAATTTTATTGCATTTCCGACATGCCTACCCATGTCTATTTCATACGCATGCACTCTTAATTTAATTAGATTAGACTGCCTCATTGGTCTAGTGGTTAGCATGTTCGACTACAGACATGAGCCGACCTGGGTTCGAGTCCCGGGTCGGGCCAATCCAAAAATGGATATTGAGTTTTCTGTTAAGATTTTCTTAATATTTGCCCGAAGTTGGGAAGTTGGCAGTGTGATCCACCCAATCCGCAGTGGAGCAGCGTGGTGGGTCTATGCTCTAAAAGCCCTCTCTCATATGAGTGAGGGGGCCTGTGCCCAGCAGTGGGACATTAATGGGCTATTATTTACTCACTATATATATTGCGGAGTTATCTAGAATCATATACGCCGTAAGTATTGCTACTTATAAGGCGTTCTACAAAAATATTTTAATTATGCTTTTCGGTGAAGGAAAACTTAATCGTGAGGCAGATACTTTGTATAGTTTACCTTATACCATATTCAGAATGAACAAACGATAGCGCGAGCTACTTGCATACTACTGCCATCTAGTTACAAGTACACAAAACTTGGAAAGACTGGTAGAACTAACGCCGCATTTACAAATGCTCGCTAGTAAACTATTCAACTTTTCTAATCTCTAAAATCCAATACCTTAGTTCACAATCTTGTTAAATACTAGCTGATCCACCCTACTCTGTCTGCACCTGTAAAGAAACAGGAACAAATTTTGTCAACATAAAAAAGGTTATAGCGAGCCAACCTTAAAAGATAAACATTTGCTGTCAAAGACTTTTTTATAGAACTTTTAAAGGAGAATGATTCTGTCATACATGATTTTTGGATTAATTTAACCGTATAAACAGCGCACGCAGCGGAAGCTCTCAAAAAGAAAAACAATCTTTACTGGTTCTTTTGGTTTTAGCGTTATGAAGCCTATAAAGCCTTCCTTGACAAATATTTCAAATCAGATTATTAGTTTTTGAGTTTATTAAATTTTCTTAGGGAAACGTCGGATAAAATCACAGATAGTTTAACTGTCGAATTTTGTCATCAGCACCATATTGCACCTGCTACGTCATTGGTCTAAGAGTTAACATGTTCAACTACAGACATTAGGTCCTGGACTCGAGTTCCAGAAGGAATAGAGAGTTCACTTGTGTAATATGCCTACCAATCCGCAGTGAAGCAACTTGGTTGGTCTGTAAAACCCTCTCTTATATGAGTGAGAAGGCCTGTGCCCAGCCGTGGGTCGTTAATGGGCTGCTGCTTATCTTTTTTACCATCTTGGATTGAAGTGTGAGTCTGTTTCTTCAATAACTCGGCCATTTTCAACTTTACGTGAAAAACAGTAATAACCAAAGTTGTTCGAAATTAAATTTCCTACAATTTTTATCTTTATAAATTTTTACCCAGGTTTAATATTTTTCGAATTAGACCAGAAAAAAGAACCCTAACCTGACAAAAGGTTATGTATGTATTAACGCAATAGTTTATAATTTTAACACCAAAATATATTAACATGCTCTAAAAAGTATATATTTGCGTATTCTTTTTTACAGTTCTTCGTATTCTTATATTTGGAATCAAAACTTAAACAAACTTTCATCAAACAACCCTTGAAGTATATCCTTTCCAATAATAAAGAACCATCGAAATCGGTTGGAGTGATCTTGAGTTATTCGTCCATATGTCGTGCACATGCTTAATGCTAATTTATGACTTATCCCGTTTTCTCATGGATGCCAACATCAGAACTAAAACATAGGTAACTGTGATTGGTTATCTTACGGCAGAATATTACTAATCGGTCATGTAGACCCCGCGCGGCTGTCAAAGTGTTAAGTAAAAGAACCCTTCTACGTGTGTAATAAGTACTTCTAATAGATAGTTAATTTCTTATGATAAGCTGTATTAAATCTTTCAACATTTAATGTCCTGTATATCTAAAGGGTTACATAACATCAAGTGCGACGTTTATAGTGAAAGTAGGCGCGTATTTTTATGTGGGTTTTTCGTAAATAAATAGTGTTCCCCAATTTCCCGCGGGATCGCTTGGGAGATAGGAAAGTGTTTTTATATCTACTTTTTTATCGATATCTAATATATTTTGCATGATCTGGGATTACGGGGAGAAATTACATTTTGAAAATATGCCGCATTTACTCGAAATCCTCGTGAAAACCAAGATTAAAATGACTTGTTTGTGTTGTTTTTATATCTACTAGCTTTTAACAGCGAACAAATTCCAGTAATCCAGAATTAAGTATATTTCGTCTTAATTCAAGCAAATATGCCAATTCCTAATCCAATGATACAAACTTTCAAATTCATAATATTAGATGTAAGTATTCTTGTTGTTGCTGTAAAGTACCCTCTCTCATATGAGTGAGGAGGCTTGTGCCCAGCAGTGGGACGTTAATTTGCTGCTACTTACCTTATTCTTGTTACATTATAGATCCAGGATAAGTAAGTAGCAGCCCAATAACGTCCCACTCCCGTCCCGTCCCGTCCCGTCTCTCATAGGAGAGAGGATAGACCCGCCACGCTGCTCCACTGCGGATTGGCAGGCATAGTACACAAGTTCACTCTCTATTCCTTCATTCTCATAGTCCGATGTGACGGGATCCGACACGACCGGTGAGAGATCAGGCGCAGGACCGACGACTTAACGTGCTCTCCGAGGCACGGGGGTGGATCACACCGCCAATTTCGCAACTTCGGGCAGATATTGAGAAAATCTTAATATAAAACTCAACTCATTGAGATCCCGGATATAAAGCCCTAATTTGGCAAAAGAAGTTCACAATTCACAGTCATCCTTTTGAATTGATTTTGCTACCAACAAGTAATCCATTATTTTGATCATATCACCCGAAGACAGCCAGATAACCTGGAAGAACTGGTTGTGGTCGGTAAGGTCGGAGAAAGAAGACCATGGGGTCGCTCACCTACTTTTTGGCTCGATCAAATAAAGAATGTAACGAGACTTCCAAAAGCCCTAAAAGAAGCCGAGGATTGAGAGAAATGGAAGCATATCAGAGCAGGTACGACTTTAAGTAATGATACGCAGATGATGATGATGAGGATGATCACATTACTTATCTCAAACACACACCCAGTCACAGCTAAATATCAGCGTCATGTGTTCCTACAACACATGACAATTGCTGAGCTGTAAACCTTTTCCAGGTGGTGTTACAGACAGCAACGCTGCAAAGCTAGGTTAAGAATACTGTTCGTAACACCATTACAGAATAAATGTCTCTTTCTTTCTTATCTATTTATAAGATGTATTTAGCGTTAGAACCGCATATTCAGCAGTCGAATAATATAACCACATCGAGAAGTTAGCTAAACATATATTTGAATGGTGATGATGAAGAAGAATGGGAAGAAAGATGATAGACGCGTAGTTATGGATTACGTGAACTTATAGGGAAAACAGAATAGTATGATCAGTCTAAACTATACTTGAATTCACTTAAATACATCCAAATGGTGTTTTATAATTGATTAAGAGGATTTGTATAACATAAATGTTAGACTATAGATAGTTGGGTGATAATAATGATAGTTCGGAAATGATGGGAGTTATCGACTTATACAGTGGCAACACTTAAAAACATAGATAGATAGATAGATAATATTATTTATTGAACACCACGCTAAAAATAGATTTGCAATTACTCAGTATAAGGTACTTTTAGTGTGCAATTGGGCGGTCTTATCGCTCATTAGCGATCTCTTCCAGACAACCCTGGCGTTAGGGAACCTGTCAAAGAAATGAGAGAGAAGGTAAGTGGTGTGTATAAATAAATAGGCATACAATGTTATGCAATACGAGGTAACTTTAATGAACGGAACCACTTTGTTAATAAAGTCTTTAGAGCTGCCTTTCGAGATGTTTTAGATGTCAGAAGTGGGATCTTATTATAAAAACATCAACTCACATCAAATAACTACTTTTATTATATTAATTAAAACATTTTTTTATGAACAACTAGTTTTTCTTTCTTCGTCACACCTTTTTTTAGTATTATTTTTGATCATTTTACGTAAGTTTTTAGATTTAAGTAATTAAGTAAGTGAGTAACAGCTCATTAACGTCGCACTGCTAGGCACAGGCCTCCTCGCTCCGAGGAACGAGGGTTTTTGGAGCATAGACCCGCCACGCTGCTCCACTGCGGATTGGCAGGCATAGTACACAAGTGCACTCTCTATTCCTTCAATCTCATAGTCCGATGTGACAGGAATCCAACACAATCGGAGAGAGATCAGACACCGACGGCTTAACGTGCTTTCCAAGGCACGGGGGTGGATCACACCGCCAACTTGCCAACTGCGGGCAAATATAAAGAAAATCTTAATAGAAAACTCAATATCGATTTTGAATCGGCCCGACCCGGAACTCGCTAACCACTAGATCAATGAGGCAGTTAGATTTAAGTATTTAAGTTTAATTGCAGACGTAACATATTTTTTTATAGTGAATGAGAAACTTTATTATATATTTAATACGATTTAGCGTATGTATAAACATTGTAAATAACACCACAAAGCAGCGCGAACGCCTGTTCTATCAAAATTGTTACGTTCGTTAAAGTTGCCTCGTATTGCATAACATTTCGTAATATTGCACATTGTTTATTGTTATTTTTATGTGTTGCTACTTTAGCAGATTGTGTGCAGCCTGGGTACCTTAGCGTCACCTCTTGGTTGCACTTATTGGCGTGGACCTCTCACTGGACAGCGTTGTAGTCGTGATGCTCTCTAGTAAGAGATGGTGGGCGGGAGTGGACCTCTTCTGTAAGACGATCTCACTGAAGGAGTCCCACGAACGACAGAGGGAGATTGCAATGGATGCTCCCTCACACCGCCGGAAGACTAGAGAGCTAGTGAGAGATGCTGGGCGGGAGTGGCCCTCTTCTGTGAGACGATCTCACTGAAGGAGAGAGGGAGATTGCAATGGATGCTCCCTCACACCGCCGGAAGAGGCGGGCGACAAGGCAGCGTCTGTTAGCGTAAGTCCTTCCGTCGGCGAGAATCCTCAGTCGGATTCATCCGGGACACCAGGTATGAATGCGAAAGTTGAACCCCTGGTACTTCAATCATGGATGAAGAGGGTTCCGTTGGGTTTTAGTGCGTATTGCGAAGCCTTCTTGTTCGCCGAGTCCCACATTCCTGACACATGGTCGGAGCTAGTGCATAAAAGGATTTCCCCGTGAAAAAAAAAACTATATTACTCAATAACTCCCAACATTTCAAAGCTATCACTGTTGTAACCAAAATGTCTATAGTTTAACATATAGACGTAAATATATATGAAGGTAAGTTAATAATATTTCCAAAACCATCGGTTTAATTGACTTTAAATTGAGCATATCCTTTTACAACGTAGAAGTACTAACTTCTGCAGATTTCGAAGTTAATCTAGTCACGTATATTCTTCGAAATATTACACCAAATATACACGACGGTCTCAAAAACTGACAAAGGTTGTACCAAAAGTGTATTTAACATGCAAAGTCTATGATTATACATATTCATACGGCTCTTGACAAAGGCTAGAAAATCAAGCCATGATATTCATAAGGACATAAGACTATTAATGAATATTCATGGAGACAAGTACGATATACGAGAAGAACATTGAGCCTTAGATTCTAGTAAGTAAAATAAGTTCAGCAGGGGCTTAAAACAGATAGACTTTCGAAGCCTTCGCTGGCGAAAAAAACATTCTAATACAAGAAATTAAACCAAATTTGTCATCACATATTTAAGAGTAAACAAATTTCAGAAAATGTCCTTTTCTCCAGTTGCACACAGAAGCAAAATATTACTCAGTGTAACATACACAACTATCTCTAAAAGAGTTACCGTTGAGTTTCTTGCCGGTTTCTTCTCAGCAGATTCAACCTTCTGAACCGTTGGTAGATTTATTATCAACGGACAGACTACTGACGATTCAAAAGTGCTTTTTGAGCCTACTTGAATAAAGAATATTTTGTTGTTCGACCTAACTCTGTTGAATGTCAAACCTATTCATGGATAACTGTGTGACAGATTTAAAAGAAAGTATGTATGGGTTAAGAATGAATGAATTCTTCATCAAATGTTTATACTCTACGCTGATGATCAAGTAATACTTACGTCATCCGCTAATGAGCTACAGGAGATGGTAAATATTATGAATGAAGCTATGAAAGGGAAAGGAATGAAAGTGAATGTAAACAAAACGAAAGTTATGCTTTTTGAAAGAGATGAATCTATGATGAATGGCAATATTTTGATAGATGAGGAACAAGTGGAAGAGGTGAAAGAATTTGTATACTTGGGATCTAAATTTACAAAAGATGGAACATGTGAAAGTGATATTGAAAGGAGAGTGAATGCAGGGAATATGGTAAATGGTGCTCTGCACGCCTTTATGAATAGCCAGATGGTGTCTCAAAGGGCCAAATTGGCTGTGCAGGGAGGAGTGTTGGTGCCAACACTTATGTATGGTAGTGAAAGTTGGGTATGGCAGAAGAATCACAAAAGTAAAATAAATGCGGTAGAATAAGATAAGATAAGATAAGGTATGCTGAGATGGTTTGGGCATGTAGAGAGAATGAATGAAAGGAGACTGACAAAAAGGATTTATGATTCAAGAGTGAATGCGAAAGTTGAAAGGGGAAAACCAATTTCTGCCGACGCTGCGTTTTCCGGTACCAGGCCGCCACTCTAGCAACTTCGTGCCCCAACGTCCATCGGTTCTGCGAACTATGTGCCGTGCCCATTGCCAGTTCAGCCTTGCAATTCGGTAGGCTACGTCGGTGACTTTAGTTCTCCTACGGATCTCCTCATTTCTCATTTGATCATGTAGGATAAACCGACTTCTTACGAGCCCCATAGTCAGCGGCCATGTCTCGGAACCATATGTAATCGCTGGCAACACGCACTGTTCGAAGACGTTAGTCTTCAGGCACTAAGAAATTGTGGATGAAAAGATGTCCCTTAGTTTTCCGCGGATTCGGCGATTGATCTCTTTTTCGAAGTTGGACCTACCCAATTGGATCGTGTGTCCCAGGTAGTGGCCTTTAGTAAAAAATAAAAGAAATTTTACCTAAAATATAAACAACATAATAAGTATTTCGTGAATCGAATACTAGTTAAATATAATCCTGTAGTACTAAAAAAAACTGAGGAAAACTTTTAGGTTTGATAAATTTAACTTGAACTTACATTAATGTGATGGAAACTGCAAAATTAATATTAATATTAAATTCATCGCGGTGGTTTCGCTGAGGATTATACTGCTCCGACAGTCCCTACTGTGACCAAGGAACCACAAATTAACGTGGATGCGACATATTTTATTTTTTAACCAAATAATTTTTAACTATATTGGTATATAAATCGGTTGGCATAAATTAGTTGTAAATATTTATGTCTTACTAACACCGATTCTACTACTTCTAATTTTTTGTAATTATCAGCTTTTAGAAAGATCGCATTGTGTCATGTTTGTAAATACATAAATCTCAGAGTAACTCTTATTCTAAGGCAAAGTCACGGTCACCAGCTAGTTAAAGAAATTTCTGTTTAACAATAGCTTTAAATCTAAGCATACCTTTCTCAATTTTAGTCACTACATCTTCTTTTATACCACAACGTACTCTTATCACACTATTTCTTACTCTGTCACTGTTACATTTAATCCACTATATATTTAGCCTATGATATTCATTAAAAATGCAGTCTTCTAACGATGGCAATATTTTTGAAATGGGTCTAGTACTTTTTGTGTGAAAACGTAACTTTAAGAACATAGTTAATGAGAGTCACACACATGTGCTTAATATTTGAAATTTAAAGCTATTGTTTTAGAGTCGCTCACTAATTTGCAGGTTAAGTAATTCTATTCTCAGATTCTTCATTATTATATTACATACTTTGAATGACTTAAAACACAATACCAACTAAGAACTGTCACTAGGCGAATATTGCTTCATTCTCCTGTGTTACCTTTCTTATACCAAACGCCCCACTCAAAAATAATTAGTTTACCAATCACAGTCGTCGTGATAATGACGACATCTTAAATTTGAGAATTTCCGGAATTCCGTTAAACCGGATGTAGTGCATGTAACCGTTTCACTGATATAATTATTAAGGCCTCAGCATAATAAACAAATATAGTAATATATACGTCGGAGAATAAGAGAGAACGGAGAAGCATAAAGCACAGGGGCGTAGGGTTCTCCGTCGAGATAGTTATTAATTTCTTATACTGAGGGCATTCGTGGGTAATGTTGGTGCAATCAAACACTTCATTAATTATCTCGAGTTATAATGCTCAATCACTTAATGTTCTCAATATCAATTTAAACAAACTCATTAACAATAATAGCTAGGAACGCAACAGTTCCAACAGCCGACCGCTCCGGTCGAGCGCCACTCGACAAATGCCGAGGGACTCCCGCCGGACAGCCACCATTGACTCTGTCCCACGCCGATAGATGGCGCCAGCGCTCCACAGACATCTGCCCTCCGACATATATAATAGCAATCCACAAATAAAACAATTATGATTACTAACAATAGCTACACAGAAGTTACTTTAACTAGCTGGTGACCGTGATTTTGTCTTAGAATTAATGACTTCCTCTGACATTTATGTATTTACAAACATGACATAATGCGATCTATCTAAGAGCTGATAATTACATACATATATTCTTCTTTATAATAGTAGTTTAGGTTATTTAATTTTACTAGAAAGTGTCGCATCCGTTTTTAAAGCATCTCAACTCGTACGTAACGAGGCGCGCAAGTCGCAGACTTTTTTACGTTGCGTTAGACAGTGGCTTGCCGACAGTGAAAATTAAGTGCTTTCATGAAAATTTTTGCGCCGTGAAACCTTTTTTAATGATTTTTCAAAAAACTTACAGGTGTAAAGGGACTGGCTTTGTGGAAAAGCCCTGAGAACTTTCGTCGGTTATCCAAAGCTGTGATTATGCGAAAAACTTTAATGTTTCAGGTGTAACTGTGCATTTAAGCACACTTTTAAACTGCCATGATGGTTTACTAATGAGTCACTTGGATTCTTCTTTAAAGAAACCGCGGGTTCGAATTCTGGGCACACACCGATAATTTATCTTGTCATGCCATACCATTATTGTGCTTTTCGCTTAAGGAAAACATCGTGAGGAAATCTAGATATTCCGTAAGTAATTCTGGGGTATAGGCTGCCAACCACCAAGCAGCTATGAGTGAGGAGGCCTGTTGCCATTAAATTAGAACATTAAAAGGCTGCTACTTACCTTACCTTTTTAACTGCTTATTATATGCTTACCGTTGTGATGTAGTAAATTATCTTAAAAATGTATAATTTAGTCTAAATAGTCAAATAACTTATAAGTTTCTGTATACATGACATAAATAAACCCGTGTCAACTACTAGTTGACATGTTACTATAGTTCTATCTCAAATCGGGCAACCAGAAATATAAGCATCTCTTCTTATTTAAGTCATAATGTGTATTATCTATTTCAAACAAACAAAATATGCGTAGGGATAACACCAGACGACAGAAAAAAAATCAGTTACAAAGTGACCGTTACTAACGGTACGTGTGTAGCGTCGATGATCGATAAGATTTTTCGTGTCATTCATCAATCATAACATTTAGTAGTCTTTCATCAGAACATTTAAGACCCAAGAGCCACTTTAGCATCATTCGACCCGCGGGACAATCGACGCATAAAACGCACGTGCTGGGCAGAGCAAGCGACTGTTTTAAATTGATTTACGTCGGACAAATTACTAATTACTTTTTTTGGGACGTTTCAATTTTATTTAGTCATTTATGAAAGTACAAGAATTTGTTTTTCTGTTTCCAGCTTAACAACTATTTTAAAAATACCTTCACTAGTAAATAGTTAATGTTATAGGGAACAATGTAGACTATATTTTCACCTGATGATCATGATGGTCATGTTCCAGTCTAAGAACGAAGCGCTAGGAAGGTAAGAGTTACTTTTCCTATTGTGATTCGTTAGCTTGACATCACTTTTTTGAATAGTAGTAATTATCCAAGGCCTAAGTTTCCCACCAATTCACGAGATAAAGCCTAAGCTTTTCACCAGTAAAGGCGCAAGACTACTTTCGATTACGGACAGGAAGTTCTAAGCGTATTACTAACAATTAATAGCAAAACGGTGCTGTATTTACTACTTCTATTATAACTAGCTAATCCGAATAACTCTGTCAGCACCTCATAAGAGAGACCGAAAAGGTAGAAATTTGTTTGGCATAAAAAAGGTTATAGTGAGTCAACCTTAAAAGATAGATATATACTGTCATAGACTTTTTCTTAGAACTTTTAAAGGGAAACAATTCTGTCATACATAATTTTTGTGTAACTTTAACCAGGTATGGAACACACACATCAGAAGCTCTGAAAGCGAAAGCACAATGATTTTGAAACTTTCGTCATTGATGTATCGGTTCTATTGGTGTTAGCGTGATGATATATAGCCTATAGCCTTCCTCGACAAATAGGCTATCGAACACTGAAGGAATTTTTCAAATCAGATTAATATTTCGTGACATATGGTATCGCGGAGTTTTTTTAAGTAGATTTTTCGCAATGACAGATTTTTTGTTTCACACCTTGGGTTACATTAATGCATTTTTCTTAGGGATCCCTATTTTTTTCAGTAAGTAATATAGCCTATGTAACTCAATTTATGACATAGATACAAAAACACAAATGTTTCCTCTTTATAATATTAGTTTAGAAAATGGAAGTTGAATTAATAACTTGCATCCCTCATCAAATTATATATAAGAAATTTAATTTTAATTACATTCATAGTTGGAGTCCTTTTAACAAGGAAAATCGTTGCCTGCTCCTTTGCCCCGTTATTAAAAAGTAAAAACACGTTCATTAAGCGACTCTAACGAGAACTTCAACTTGTGAAACGATCCCCGGTTTTCCCTCGTTTTTATTGCACCCACTAGTAGACCGAGAGCCGGTTATTTTTATGGCAGAAAACTTTAAATATGCACTGAATAAATTCACACTGACTTCCTAAATTTTACTTCATAAAAATAAATGGAATAAGTTACAAAAGAGATTAAAAAAATGAGTTGTGACTGTGTTATTAACACGTTCGTTTGTTGTACGTGTATTCCGAGAAACGTGATGTGCTACAGTCCTTACTTAGCGTAGTTAAATCTTTAATCCTTTAGCTATCCAATGGTGTACTTATATATCAGATGGTGTTGAGAGATATGTATATAGATAAATTTGGCTGTGTGATGGATACTTACAGTTCTTAATTAGCGATAGGACCAAAACAGAACATCTGTTCTGTGATCCATCCAGTTTTTCCTCGATTGTTTTAGATGGTGTTCCCTTCGAGTCTGCTCCGATTTCCGCTACCTACGACTCTATCTTCCAAAACGACGACGGCATTGACCGAGATGTTACTAGCATGATAAATGCAGGTTGGATGAAGTGGAGACAGGTCTCGGGAACAATTTGCGATGTCAGAATGCCCCTTAAACTAAAGGGGCAAATTTATAAGACGATCATAAGACCTGTCATCCTGTATGGATTAGAGTGCTGGGCCACCAAAGGGGAGAATGTAAGGAAATTGCATGCAGCGGAGATGACAAAATTAGATAAGATTAAGAATGAGTATATTAGAGGAAGTGTGAAAGTAGCATCAGTGGCCGAGAAGTTAAGGAGTGGAAGGCTAGCCTGGTATGGACATGTAATGAGGAGGGAGGATAGCCATGTATGCAAGAGGGTTCTAAATATGTTGGTAAGCGGCAGGGCCGGAAGAAGCCGACCAAAAAAGGTGTGGTTGAATTGTGTGAAAGAGGGTATGTGTATAAAGGGTGTGAATGTAGAAATGATAGCGGATAGAGTGGCGAAATGTAACATGCTGTGCCGACCCCACCTAGTGGGATAAGGACAAGAAAAACAACAACAGTTCTTAATTAGCGAAATAATAATATCATTGTCAGAAAGCTCCATTTTTGTTGGTTACAGTTGATAATAAAACTAAATCTTAGTTAATATAATTAATAAATTTACAGGTTAAGGTTGACTGCCAGTGTGCTTTAATGACACTGTTCTGTCTGTCAGCCTTTATCCAGAATGGTATTAGGAATGCTCTTAACTCTGTATTTGATTAAGGCAATCCTTTTCCTCATGATTGCGAAGAAATAATATAATAAATTCTTTGATCCTTTAGCTATCTAATGGTGTAATTGAATTTCACATGGAAATGATAGATATGTAGATACAATGGAACGTCAATAGGCTGCTACTTACTCTTTTTACCTTTTACATATAAATATATATCGGAGAATAAGAGAGAAGGAGCATACAGCTTGGGCATAGGGGGGTAAGGTTCTCCGCCGACATCATTGTTCGTTGCATCCATTATTCAATCTCCATAATGTCGGTACAATTAAACACTTTATTAATTAACTCAGATTATAATGTTCAATTACTTAATGTTCCCGATATCAATTTAAACAATCTCATTTATAATAATAGCTAGGAACGCGACAGTTTCTATAGTCGACCGCTCTGGCGGACCGTCACTCGAGAACTGGAGAGACGCGCGCCGGATTGTCATTATTAACAAATGGCGCCAGCCTTTCACAGACTGTTGCACTCCGACCCATATATATACATATAAGTCACGTCATCTTTAAATGTCTTCAATTTTTTGACAGTAGTTAAGGAAGGAGCAACGTTTATTAGGTAATGGGCGGTCTTATCAGTAATTAGGATCTCTTCCAGGCAAACTTGCAGTTAGGGAGATCTTGAGAGAAAGGAGAAGTAGACTGTATTTATAAATATACCAATATATTACAATGAATATATACATACATACATAAGAATGTCGAATATATACACAAACTAATATATATATAGTAAAGTTTTAAAAGTAAGGCAAGAAATATGTATGTATTTAACAAGTAATGTTTATAATCTTTTATAATTTTTGTAAAACTTTTTTTTGCGCACGAGGGTAACATTTTTACGAATGAAACGCGTGATTATCGACACGAAGATGTGCAGCGTTTTTTAAGCTAATTCGCAAATAACATGTGGTATTTAATATACTTTTTTTGATGAAATAATATTATTTCATAAATTCTCTTTACGTAATTATTAATTTACAATGATTTTGTAAAAATTTAAATTTAGGTTACGTATTTTTACAATTTCCAAAACAAAATCACGAGGAATTTTAATTTAATATTCATCATCTGAGATTTTACTATATTATTTTTTAAACAATATAAAATAAGTTCGCAATGCCAGAAATTGTAGAGCGAGAGTGTGAAATACTTTAATGTAAATATCGAAGTAATAAATTTAAAATAATTATATTTATATTAACATTCAACACTTTTATATTTTAGTGATATTTAAATTCCTAACATATCTTCCCTTTTCTCTCTCTCTATGTCTCGGAAATCTAAAGTTTTCGTCGTCGCTTCAACCGATGGACGTCCACTGCTGGACATAGGTCTCACACAAGGCCCGATCTTGCGCCGCCTGGCTCCAGCGGCTACCGGCGACCCTCTTTATGTCGTCGGTCCAGCTTGTGGGGGGTCTGCCTACACTGCGCCGTCCGGTGCGTGGGCGCCACTCCAGTACCTTCGGCCCCCAACGTCACTTCAGGTTCGCGATTCGCTGGACTATGTCGGTGACTCTGGTTCTACTAAGGATCTCTTCATTTCTGATTCGATCACATAGAGAAACTCCGAGCATAGCCCTCTCCATCGCACGCTGAGTGACTCTGAGCTTCCGCATGAGGCCCATAGTCAGCGACCATGTCTCAGAACCGTAGGTCATCACTGGCAACACGCACTGTTCGAAGACTTTGGTCTTCAGGCACTGAGGGTTATCAGACGAAAATATCTGGCGTAACTTCCCGAACGCAGCCCAACCGAGTTGGATTCGGCGGTTGACCTCCTTCTCGAAATTGGATCTACCTAGCTGGACTATATGTCCCAGGTATGTGTACTCGTCAACAATTTCGAGAGCTGAGTTCTCAACGATGACTGGGTGAGGCGGTACATGGATATTAGACATAATTTTCGTCTTATCCATGTTCATTTTCAGGCCCACCTGTTGAGAAACTCTGCTGAGGTCATCGAGCATTGTATTGAGATCTTCGACAGTCTCTGCCATAATGACTACGTCATCGGTTAACTGTAGATGAGTGATGTACTCGCCGTTGATGTTGATGCCCAGTCCGTTCCACTCCGAAAGCTTAAAAAGGTCTTCCAGCGCCGCAGTGAAAAGCTTCGTATAAATATAAACAAGACTTAAAAATTAGTTTGCCAAAGAAGTTTTACTTCTGACATGTGTACTTTGTACGCACGCATTTTTAAATTATATTTTCATAGATTTTCGGCACTCTTAACAAAACAAAGGCTTTTTGCTGGATTTATTTTCATAAGTATATAGATTTTCTTTTAAATTCCTACACCTTCTTCTTCTTTCTTTAGTGGCTTTCAGGTGTGCCAATTGAGCACAGATTATCTCGCCAGTGTCAAGTTTATTGGAGAAAACACGAAGGAAATTCTTCAGTTTCTAAGAACATATTGTTTAACCACCACTAAATAAAACGGACAATACAACATGAATATATGCATACATATGTCTAATGAAATACAATTAGTTTATAACTTAATTCTATTATGTTTAATATATTTACATAAATATTAAACTGAATGTAACACATCAAAGATAATAAAGAAAATGTAACACATCAAAGATTTTCAAACGATTTACGCGACATAAATTCGATAAAATCTCTATTCTTTTATATGTATTAATAAGAACTACATGTAATTGTATATTATTATTAATAATTACATGTACATTGTTAAAGAGCTCGTTAACTTCACTAATGCAATTATACGTTGATAAACAGCGCCTGATGTTTTCTAAACGTCTTAAAACCTTTGGAGTTTAATTTATTATAAAGATAATTTTGCTTGAAGGTTTATTATGAAGATCAAGATTAAAAGACGAAAAGGAAAGGAATATTTATATTCTCGCTGTTACTAATAATTAGGGGTGTGCGAATATCGTTATCGTTTCGAACCGAATTGAATATTGATAATCGATTCGATTTAAATTATTCGAAATGCCACGAACAATTGGACAAAAATTTACTCGGTCACCACGGTCTGTCTCGTCTTCGTAGTGCTGGTCGTCTTCCAAGACATGCCGGCATCAACGACATCATCAGAAGGACCCTTGTCACCATTAACGTGCCGGTTATTCTCGAGCCGAATGGAATTGCACGTGATGATGGTAAGAGACATGATGGTATGTCGTTGATGCCTTGGAAAAAAGGAAGATCGTTGGTGTGGGATGCTACATGTGTTGATACGCTTGCACCATCTCACATTGACTACCTCCAAATCAGCGGAAGCGGCGGCGTCATTAGCTGAAAACGCCAAGAGGCGCAAATATGAGAGCCTTGCTTTAGAACACATATTTGTGCCTTTTGGCGTGGAGACATTGGGACCGTAGGGTCCTGAGGCTAAAAGCTTTTTGAAAGAAATTTCATGTCACTTAGTTGATGTCACCCGTGACCCTAAGGCCGGGTGGTACTTCGGACAGCGTATAAATATCGCTGTCCAAAGACGTAACGCTGCCAGCCTTACGGGTACCCATCCATTTGCTTCTGATGGCGCATTTTAATTACTTTTATTTTTCTGTATTAATGTTAAGGTTTGATATAATGTTATCATGAGCATTTAAATGTAATGAATATAATTTAAGGACTTATGAAAACCTGTAAACTTCAACGCTCAATCGTGATACTTGTTAGGTGTGTTATGAATTGATTTTGGACATAAAACTCCGGCATGGCAATTGTTTATTTTGTAATCAGTATATAGTTTCCATAAATTTCGTAATGACGAGTAACAATTAGAACAAAAAATTGTAGCAAATGTGTTTTTTACAATACTGTATTTGCTACGATATAATTTGTGTTGTTTCATTCTCTTTAAAATAAAATAACAAACTATAATAATTGTTCTATTTGTGTAAATAATTTATATTTCATTATTGAACATAAGAATTATTACATTACATAAGAACAAGAGCCTACGTATGATAGTAGGAGCTCCGAGGTACGTCAGGAATGACGTAATCCACCGGGACACCAGGACGCCCACCGTGGAGGTGTTTGTCCGCCAGCTGGCAAGGAGGATGTTCCGCCTAGCTGATAACTCCCCGCACACACACCTCCATGGGATTGCCAGCCACCATCCTAGAGTGGCAAACACAGGGCGCCCCTTACCTCGTGAGCTTCTGCTGTCACTACCATCCGACGTGGGTGATGACGGCTCAGACGTCGCGCCGGCAGTGGCTACACCCGGATTGACCTCACTAGACTAGACCTGGATGGGCCCGCTGGCGTCGCCGGCGGGAACCAGCCCGATTGACACTACGGGCAAAAAAAAATTGTCGAGCATCCGCGCGATGCTCGAGGCTTAACCCGGGTAATGGGACAAAAGCCCCGAGGGCCGTAATCCTCAATGCAAGTTGAGACGTACGCGAGAGAATCGAATGTTAACATTCGATTCGGAATGAATAATTCCTAAGTTCGAGTTATTGGTACACCCCTATTAATAATGATTAATGTAGTTCAATTAAAATATTTCATTAACACTATAACTCTCTTGGACTATTTAATCTGTGGTCGGCTTCAGAAGTAAAATGTCAACGAACTATGAATTGGCGAGTGGACTATAAAGGACCTTTTTAAAATTTTGTAATTGGTGGCGGTAAAACTGTAATAGAAGGCAAGGAAATCGTTATGAAAACCATTAAATGCGAAAGTACTATGAAAAGGAAACTTTAATTCATGAAATTTATCATTATTATAACTATTTGTATAAATTAAGTTTGTTATGTATCTGTGAACTTTGTAGTCAGTCTACGATTAGATATATTTAATTGAATTACCGGAATAATAACAACTCTATATCCGACGTGAAAGGACATTACAAAGTTGAGGTTTGTTTTGGTATATAATGTGTTTAGAGTATACTACAAAATTTTATCAAGATACCACCAACATTTGAATTACCTTTTTTTATTATATTGACTAGCAATGCCCGGCGGTTTCACCCGGGTAAATACCGATCTTGTGGAAGTGGAAAGTTTGACTATAGATCTATTTTTTCGTTATCATAAAAGTTCTATAATTACTTCCTTTCAGATTATTATAGATACACATTCATAACCTAATCAATATACAAATTTTACTTTACAACGAATATATAAGTCAGAGTCAAATAGTTCGCGGAACGCCGATGCCATCTATCGACTCTAGGAAGAGATCAAAACGTTCCTAACTGTTATTGTTAATATGTTCCTGATAACCTGAACATTAAGTGATTGGATATTATAATCTAAGTAAAATAATTAAAGTGTTTGGTTGCACCAACATTACCTACCGACAGCCACAGTTTTGAGGTTGAGTTATGGACCCCAATAAAAATTATATCGGCGGGGAATGACTATGCTACTTCTTTCTTCTCTAATTCTCGGACTAATAACTAATACATTGTTAAATTCATAATATCATTTACGTAGTATATCCATTAGTTATTTTTTTAAATCGCTCCAGTGTGAAAATGTTACAGACGTACATACATACGAAAGCACAAATGTTTTTAAATTTTATATCATCGTATCCCTAGTTAGCTCATAAACGAGCATAAAAAAAGCGTAAAATATAGTTGTACGTCATTCAAGTTAAGAATTTTGTAAGTATGTGTTAAAGCCACTTAAGCATTCGCATACCCACATTCATATAGTAGCCGTCTCATCTGCCAGATGAATGGGACTTTGCCGACATCCTGGAGCAGTAACGAGGTGCATTCAACGCGCCCTTTGAATATCGACTTCTATAATCATCCCTTTAATGACACCTTTATTTCAGTTATTTACGGATATTATAAATAAAGTATGAGTTTCATTTTGTACTATATATTAATACGTGAAGCAGCAGTGACCTCAGCAGAGCTTCTCGATAGGCGGGGCTAAACATATCCATGTTCCGCTCCACCGAGTCATCGTTGAGAACTCATCGCTCGAAATTGTTGACGAGTACACATACCTGGGACACTTAGTCCAGCTAAGTAGGTCCAATTTCGAGAAAGAGATCAACCGTCGAATCCAACTCGGTTAGGCAGCGTTCGAGAAATTCCGGATGATATTCTCGTCCAATATCCCTCAGTGCCTGAAGACTAAAGTCTTCGAACAGTGCGTGTTGACAGTGCTTGTCTACGGATCGGTTATCTTGTTTTTATTTAAATATAATTGAAATAATCCCTAAGGAAAACTGAAACAAAGTAATAGCCTTAGTCTTTCAACCGAACATATTTATAAAGATTTATATCTGATATAAAAAGATTTCTCCGAGGTATTATAGAGGGGCCATTACGTCGCAATCGCGTAAATCCGCAATGACATTATTGACGTAATCCATAGTATCCACGGAGTTAATAGAAAACTTTGTACTTTATTTTCTTACTTCGTTTCTAATACTACAGTGGCAATGATATTGGCCAAAAGTGGACAGATATATATGTCGGAGTGCGGTAGTCTGTGAAGCGCTGAGTCAATAGTGGCAGTCCGGCGCACGTCTCTCGGCAGTTCTTGGGTGACGGTCCGCCAGAGCGGTCGACTATTGAAACTGTCGCGTTCCTAGCAATTATTGTTAAGGAGTTTGTGTAAATTGATATCGGGAACATTATAATGTGAGTTAATTAATAAAGTGTTTGATTGCACCAACATTACCCACTAACGCCAGTATGGAAAATTGAATTATGGATGCTATTAATGACGATGTCGGCGGAGAACCATACGTCTCTATGCTTTATGCTTCCTTCTCTCTTATTCTCCGACATATATGTTTTAGATTTGTTATAAGTATACATCGGCAACCTTTATTTATCTTTGGCATCACGCTGGGCAGACGACATTAGAAAAATAGCTGGGAAAGAACTCATTGAGAACTACTGAAGGAGGCCTGTACCCAAAAAGGGACCCTTATCTATGAATAAAGTACTAACGAAAACAAAAAATGCATACACACGCACAGCCACGCATACCGACACAAACACACAGACACATACGCACACAATATACAAACACACATTCTCGCAAAGATACACTATTAACACACCATACATGCAAACCAGTAAATACATAAAAAAATATATGTAAATAAGTAGTTATAGTAGGATAAATGTTAAATAATGGGCTTAATTGTTATTATAATATGTATAAGTATTTTAATCTTTTTCAGGTTATATATGTCAGAGAATAAGAGAGAAGGAAGCAAGGAAAGGGACGCAGGGCTCTCGGCCGACATCGTCATTAATGGCATTCATTTCCATACTGTATGCATTGGTGGGTAACGTTGGTGCAATCAAACACTTTATTAATTAACTCAGATTAAAATGTTGAATCACTTAATGTGCCCGATATCAATTTACACGAACTCATTAATAATAATAGATAGAAACGTGACAGTTTCAAAAGTCGACCGCACCGTCGGGCCGTCATTCGAGAACTGGAGAGACGTGCCCCATTGTGTCTTATTAGAAGTAATTGATTGTCAATAAGTAAATAAATTCTACAAAGTTATTAGTTAAATAGCATAATTGAAATAAATTAAAGCAACTAAAATGCTATTAACTACGACCTTTGTTATTACCAGCTAGGTTCCTGATTCCAAATAATTTAGGGCAATACATTAACTAACTTTTATTACGTACAGATTAATGCTTCACCATTATGTCACTTGGTTTTTAAGTGATAGTAAACATTTACTAATTGACATAATATATAATTAGTAAGAAATATAATCATTAACCTCTTAATGATTTCTAGATAATACATTATATGACAGGACGTCTTTGCTGATGTGGAGAGTTATGTTAAACGCTTTGATTGATAACATAAACGAAAAAAATAAACAGAAGCTTAAAAATTAAATTCGCAGGTCCTAAGTACCAATTATGACACCTATGTTTTTTCCTCAATCTATGGCATTAATCATAGAGGACTGTATTTTAGTCAAGCTTTTTCAAATAGTATCAGAATAAGAAGGGAAGAGAGTGAATTTTCAATATAAACAAACGGATAAAGCTAAATAAATACAAAAATACAACTGCTAGAATTTGCCCTGCAACGAATCCAAACCGTACATTACCTTTTAAACAACGTATTTTTTTAATTTGTTATGGAAATTTATATTTAAGTTATAGTTTATACCCTAGCTTTAATTTTCTTTTTATTTCTTTCTATATCTGTTATTTTGTTGCACTATAATGCACACCTACCAACGTCTTTTCTTAAACCAGACAGGTTGGCTGGTAAATAAAGCTTTGTGCAATAAGATTTATAAATAAATATAAATAAACCGGGACTTCTGCTAGCGAATGATTTTATGAAGAAAACTGAATTTTATCCCATAATATTCCGGGATTTGGTCACACGAAGACAGCGTGCTTAAACGTCTAGCACGCGGCTTAAGTCCGTAGGCACGAGATAAGCTGATATTGGCCACATAGCGAGCCGTCTGAAGTCTTAACATTATAAGTTCCGAGCTGGACTTTTGCTACAATTTCATTTATATAAGACACAAATCTATAAATGTATATAACAATTAGTCCATTGAAATGTTACAATTTAAGGACCTAATATTGCATTTTTTGGAGGATGTAATTTTATTTTTGGGACATACATGTGGAGGGTCAATGGAAGCTTAACCCCAAGTTTGTGGGGTTGCCGTCCTTGTCCCCCGGCCGCCATCTTGGAGAAAGAGGTGCGGGGTTTGCACCTCTTTCACCAAGATGGCAATATCTCGAAAACTACGCGTCATGCAAAAAATTCGCAAAAACATAATTTGTAGCAACTTGCTTTGCATACAAATATGTTTGCGCGCCTCTTTCCACCTCCTTGAATCCTCATTTGGACTCATCTGAGGTACCAGGCACGAATGCGAAAGTTGAATACCTGATGCCTTCACTACAGATGAAGAGGGCTCCGCTGGCTTTTAGTGGGTTTACCTGTAGGTCGGGGTTCGTGCCTACATGCATTTCCCAGTGAAAAAAAAATATGTTCTTTTAACTTTTAGCCATAAATTAAAAATTAAAGAAGTTATAAGCAAAAAAAGTGAAAAAGTGACTGGGTTCGTCAATGCTCATGGAAATCTGTTAACGAAAAGTTAAACTTTTTTAAGTTTATGATTTTGTTTTAGAGGGCGACAAGTTCAGCAAACCCATAAACTTGGGGTTAAGCTTCTATTGACCCCCACACATCTCCAAAGAATAAATATGCGTCCTTCAAAAATGCAATGCTCATTTAACTTCAATGGACTAAATATTACAACTCAGTGTCTAATGGATTACAATTTCAACGTAAATGCTCATCTACCTACCTAAAAGTCAATTATAGTTCGTTAGTAAAACTCCAGAACGGCTGAACTGATTTGGCTAATGTTGAATGATTTGTGGAAGTCGAGGGAAGGTTTTAAAGTTGAGTGAATATGAAAAAATGCTCGTATAGTACATACAACAATTGTGTTTACCTTTTTTATTCGTACCTGTTTAATATTCACGTCACTTAGAAATCAATTAAGTTATTAAACCATTTAAATTTAAAGGAATTTTTTCCATTTTTTTTTTTTGATATTTGACTATGACAACCAAAAATTTCTAAATGCAAATATTAATATTTGACAAATTTGGAGGGAATATGGTTTTTTTTATTACGAATTCTTTTGTTCTGATTAAGTTTTGACCACACTTTGTACTAAGGTTTCTGCAATTATCATTTACTTTTTTATTTATTGATTCTGATGCGGTATGAAATTTATCGGGTCAGGTAGATAGAAATAAATTTCGATTAAAAGAATCCGCTGATTCGTAAAATTTCGGTTCTAATATCAGCTAGAGCCAGAGAAGATGCCAGATATAAAGTCGTTAATAACTATTATAATTTTTTTTTACATTAATAACGTTTTACGTATAAATTACTTACATATCTGTTAGTAACTTCTACTTATTAAATTATATAATCTTCTATATTCACTAAAAAAGGATTTTCCCATTATCCCACGACATCATCAACTATATGCATGACCGCGGGAAGTAGCTAGTATCCATCTCTCTCTCCGCATGACTCCGCAGACAGTTGCTAGTTTCCAACTCTTTCTCTTTCTCTTGTTCCCGCACTACTTCCGCATGACTCGGCGGGGAGCAGGTAGTTTCCACCTCTCTCTCTCTTTCTCTAACTCTCACACTCTCTGCGTATGACTCCGTAGAGAGTTGCTAGTTTCCAACTCTTTCTCTTTCTCTAGCTCTTGCACTCTCTCCGCATTACTTGACGGGGAGCAGCTAGATTCCATCTCTCTATATTTATCTAGCTCTCACACTTTCTGCGTATGACTCCACAGAGAGCTACTAGTTTCCAACACTTTCTCTTTCTCTAGCTCTCGCACTCTATCCGCATGACTCAGCGGGAAGAAGCTAGTTTCCATCTCTCTCTCTTGCTCTCGCACTCTCTCCGCATGACTCTACAGAGTTGCTAGTTTCTCTCTTTCTCTCGCTTTCTCTCTCTCTAGATCTATATATATTTCTAAAACTCTTCACCCGATTTACTTGAAAAGTAAAGTACACTTTTCGCAATGTCGACGCACACTAAGATCGGGTTTTATATAGGTTACAGAATACAGGTCTTATCATCGTCATATACATAATTTACTTAAGCTTCAACACAACCTGATCAGTAATTAATAATTAAAAAAACAGTAAAGTATTTTACTAAAAAAAACATTTATTTTTATCTATAAAAAGTAATATGAAAAATGCAATAAAGTCGCCCGATACAATTTACATATTTATTCGATAATTGTATTGGTCAGTTTCAAAGATTATGTGATGCGTTATCGCTTGACCTGTCACAACTTAACCTCCGTAACCCGGAGATGCTCGATTTTGTAATGGATAATTGATAAAAAGTTTATTGTGATACTGATATAACTTGTGGAAGTAATTTTTAGCTATTAAATTACAATGAAACCTGGACTGTTGGGAATTGAAGGGACCTATATTTTTAATCACCTGTAAAGCCTTTTTCCCAAATAATAATAATATATTTTGTGAAAAATCCTAATATAAATCTTTTATTAAAAGAAAAATAGTTGAGAAATCGTTCTATAATTAGACAGACTACTTAGAAGATAAAAAAAGCGTGAGAGTGAAGCTCTAATAGAAATAGAGGAAATTAAAAATTTATTTTGTAATGACGATGAGAATAACAGAGACACCCGACTGAGTTTGTTGTGTCCTCTTCTCAACCCTCGTAACTTTAGATTCTAAGTCGAACTTTAATATCATTAGTCGTACATAAAAATATATGTGGAAATTCAAGCCTTCTTGAATTTTTGAATCTATCGTTTTCATTTAGAGGTACACTTTGAAAAATTTAAATCATGAAATCGCTCATAACAGGGATATTTTAATCAAATATTCATAAGCTCAGAATGCTCTTTTAATTCGTCATTAGTTTATAGTCCAGGTAACAAATCTACCACTAGATGAGTAAGTCGATTTTACTGAGAAGAAACCTACAAGAAAATCGATGAAACCAAAACCAAATATTCTTTATTCAAGTAGGCTCAAAGAGCACTTATGAATAGTCCACTAGAATCAAGTCCTAACGTATTAATCTTAAAAATAACAATACGCTTTTTATATGAAATATACCAATAATGGATAGATAGATAGATAGAAAACTCTTTATTGTACACCACAAACATGAAACAAGTAATACAGAAACAAACTTAATAAATAGTACAAATTAGGCGACCTTATCGCTCATTAGCGATTTCTTCCAGGCAACCTTAGGGTTAGGGAGATATGAGGTAAATAGGGTAAGTGGTGTTCCCTAATATAGACATACATACAAATATTCCTACATACTAAAACATATATCTTTAAATACATACAAATATTTGAATACATATTTCAAATAGATACATACTAAACATAATAATCTAATAATATTAAATAAATAAGACGTAGAACAAATAGATATCATCGTCATTAAGTACATAAAGAGAGGTAATAATTCTTTACCNAGCGCTTGGCCGTGATCACACCTAATAGTAAGTGATAAGATAGTCTGAGATGGTAAGCTTACCAATCTGGTTAGAGTCAATTTACCTCTTAGGTTTCTACACAGCATCGTACCGGAACACACTTATGTTAAAATATATAAATGTCAGAGTGCTCTACTCTATGGAACGCTGGCGCCATCTGTCTATCGGCGTGGGGTAGAGTCAATAAGTGACGATAGAGACGAACCATTCGAATTATTGACAACTGCCAGTTAACAAGTCAGCTGGAAACGTTAGAACACCGTAGAAACGTTGGTTCTCTGTGAGTGGTCT
This sequence comes from Elymnias hypermnestra, assembly GCA_015832385.1. NCBI lineage: Eukaryota > Metazoa > Arthropoda > Insecta > Lepidoptera > Nymphalidae > Elymnias > Elymnias hypermnestra. The sequence goes on along the minus strand of JACTOM010000927.1, from coordinate 2,151,834 downwards.
ATCGTATCTATCACGGGGAATGTTCTGAGGAGCTATTTAACTTGGTGCCACCGTCTCGCTTCTGTGACCGGACAACTCGACGAAACAATAAATTTCATCCGCACAACCTGAATGCGTGGTCTTCAGGCACGGTTCGATTTCGTCGATCCATTTTCCCGCGTACGTGCAAGATGTGGAACGAACTCCCGCCAACGGTGTTCCAGCAAGGCTGTATCCTAGATACTTTTAAGAGGTGGATAAATTCCTATCTCTTAGGTCGGCAACGTATCGGCGGCCCCTATGGTGCTGCAGGTGTCCTTGGGCGGAGGTGATCACTCAACATTAGGTGACTGTTGAAACTGTCGCGTTCCTAGCTAATATTATTAATGATTAAATTGATATCGGAAACATTAAGTGATTGAACCAATTGTTGAACTTTGAACTTGAAATTAACCAACCTGAGTTAATTAATAAAGTGTTTGATTGCCCCAACATTACCCGTCAACGCCCACAATATGGAATTATGGATGCCATTAATGACGATGTCGGCGGAGAACCCTACGCCCCTATGTTTTATGCTCCTTTCTCTCTTATTCTCCGACATATATTTTTTCGCAGGGACAGCGTTCGGGAAACTACGCCAGGTATTTTCTTCCGATACCCCTAAGTTCCTGATGACCCAAGTTTTCGAACAGTGCCTGTTGCCAGTGATGGCCAACGGTTCTGAGACCTGGTCTCTGACTATGAGCCTCATGCGGCAGCTCTGAGTCACTTAGCGTGCGATGGAGAGGGCTTTGGGGTTTATCTAATCAGAAATGAAGAGATCCGTAGTAGAACCAAAGTCGCCGACATAGCCCTACGAATCGCGAACCTGAAGTGGCAATGGGCGGGGCACATAGTCCGAAGGACCGATGGACGTTGGGGGCCGAAGGTGCTGGAGTGGCGACCCCGCACCGGACGCCGCAGTGTAGGCAGACCCCCCACAAGGTGGACTGATGATATAGAGGGTCGCCGGTAGCCGCTGGAACCAGACGGCGCAAGATCGGGCCTTGTATGCTATGCTTGTATAAATGCATTTTTTCGTCTAATTTTAAATTCATTGTATTTACAAACATTTGTTATTGTTCAATTATCTACATGACCGTCTTTACGGCACATTTACAGACAGAAGTTTTTCACTATATATATAGATACATGAAAATTAACCTTCCGTAAGGTTAACCGCTTCAAAACGACAATTATTTATGTAAAGTTGACTTTTATTTAAAAACGTTTTAATCATAAATACATTGTAAAGTAAAGTACATACATACATAGCATCTCGTCTCATTCCCGTAGGGGTAAACAGAGGCAATGTCCTTCCACTTGCCACGATCCTTGCATATCTCCTTCTCTTTAAACCTTTCATACAAGTTCGTCGGTTTAGAATACTCTTGACCTGGCCCTTATTTAAAATGTCCTGGATTTAGTCCAGGAACGATCCCCTTCCAACGTTTCCATTCACTCTTCACTCATAAATCCTTTTTGTCAGTCTCCTGACATTCATTTTCTCTACGTGCCCAAACCATCTAAGCATACCTTTCTCAATTTTAGACACTACATCTTCTTTTATACCACAACGTTCTCTTATCAAATTATTTCCTATTTTGCCAGTCAATTTCAACCCACTCAATGCTCTCATTTCTACCNAGTGTTGGCACCAGCACTCCTCCATGCACAGCCAGTCTCGCCCTTTGAGACACCATCTGGCTATTCATAAAGGCATGCAGAGCACTATTTACCATATTCCCAGCGTTCACTCTCCTTTCAATATCACTTTCACATGTACCATCTTTTGTAAATTTAGATCCCAAGTATACAAATTCTTTCACCTCTTCCACTTGTTCCACATCTACCAAAATGTTGCCAATCATCATAAATTCATCTCTTTCAAAAAGCATAACTTTCGTTTTGTTTACATTCACTTTAATTCCTTTCCTATTTAAAGCTTCATTCATAACATTTACCATCACGCTGATTCACAGCGGGTTAGCAGGCAATAAATACATTGTATTTTCAATTAATTTAGAAGTACTTATACGCAAATGCAATCTGTGTGTTACTACAATATCATTATCTAGTTTTTCGATAAACTTATTTAATTATTCCTGAATTAGTGTAAGTTAATCATATTTTAGTGTTAATTGACGAGCCTTAAAACAAATTACTAGTCAACAAATTAAAAATAAATAGTTGTGTTTCGGTACGATGCTGTGTAGAAACTAAAAGACGTAAATTACTTCTTATTAGATTAACCCGTTCGTCTCTTATTCTGTATATAGTGACTACTAGATAAGTTACAGACAAAATAAGTCCCTGATGATGCAAGCGATAACAATCACTAAGTATTAAAGTTATCTTAAATGCAAACTATACAAAGACTATATAATATATAAAAAAACACTTTTTACGCTAGGAAAATGAAACAAAAAAGGTTAACAATTAACTGAATGTGTATATAAAAAGATACTGAAGTCCATAAACATGTCATAATTGCAATTAATTATCAAGTCCTATTGTTACCTACTTATTAGTTCAAACACGCGCAAGAAGCGACGGCGAAGTGACGTGACTTCGGGGTTGATTTTTTTTTTAAATTAAAGCAAAATGCTGCGTCCATTATTCCATTTGACAGTTGTCGTAATAAACTCTTTCGTTATGTGGTACGATCAAACATATATAAAGTTCCCATTTCCTGTAAAAGAAATGGAAAATTGGCCGCTGAAGTCGAGGAGCATGTTTTTGACCATTTGGTGTTTGGTGAGTACAAATTTTAATTACAAATAGAAATAGATAAATTTACAATCGCGTAATTCTGGATGCTTTCACTCCTTATAACATCAGCCTTCTACCAGTTAAATCACCGATCAAATCAGTTCAACGTTTAAGAGATTAACGGTTATTTAGTTACCACATATACTTTTATATGGATTTAGTGAAAGCTCTAAATAGATATCACAAACAGACAATCGATTTTTATTTATTTGTATAAAGATTAGAACAAATTATGATATTAATACATATATATTAACTTGGAGTCATTTTGTTTTGTGATTGAGACTCGGCGAGAGAGGAGAGTTCCTGATACCCTCTAAAACCCATCAAAACTCTCTTTATTGGTCAAAGGGACATCCGAGGATCGCTTGTACATTTCTCTCATATCCCTGGTGAGTTCGACTAAGAGCTCACGAACGTAGGTTCACAAATAAACGCTACCTGGTACTCCGTCTTCTTCATCGGTGGGAGAGAGCCTCCTTCTGTGAGACGAGCATCATACAACTGCCAGTCCTGCCCAGTATCTTTTACTGGAGAGCATTAGGCTTACAACGTTCTCACCACCACTCTCATCAGCGCCATTAGGAGGTGACGTTGAGATCACAAACATTCTGCTAAAGTATGGTGCGCTGAGTCAACAGCAGCACCACATTTACATCAGGAAAGTAACTCCTTGCAGCTAATTCGATGCAGGAATTGGAACTCTGCAAAACCATTGGTAGAGATGAGGGTGAAATGCTTCCTCAGTGACTGTTCTCGGTATTGCGGAGCTAAACAGTTATGCAAATGAATCTTAAGCAAGCACTTCTCCTATAAAAATAACTTCGTTGTTTCTTATAATACCAACCAACATTCACATTGTTCACTTTGACCATGAGACCGCATATGGTCGATGCAGAGGCTGCAACAATTAAATGCATTTTATGCGTCGTAGTAATTAATTGCAATTAATTTTATTGTAATAATATAAAGTAACGTCTCTTTATTATAGTATATACACGAATCCAGGGATGATTTAGAAAGTTGAACCCCTGCCGCATCATTCATCCCTCGCCGAATCCCACACTCCTGACCCATGGGCCAGGGTTAGTGCAGAAACCAATTCCCAGCGACAAACAAAAAACAAAGCAAAATCTGTAGTTATAGTAGTGCCAAGTTATAGTAATTTTTTCATTTATTTTTGGCTCACCAACAGCTTTTACATTAACTAAATTTTTATAAAGAGAATATTATTAGAAGTACTTACTCTAAATGCGAAGCTACTTAAAGGTAAGCACCACAGGCAAGCTTATTTAACAATTAAAAATTTATGACTAAAACTTGTACGTAAATCTTAAGAATTTAAATGTATTAAATCTAAATACCTTACAGCTAATTTTTACATACTATAAATATAAGAAAACACAGAATATTGAATAATTATTATAAATTATGTACATGCAGTATTAAAAGAAAATACATGCTATTTAGGGCTCTAACAATTGATTTTAAAAGTAATCCATAAAGTAAGTAAGTTGCAGCCCATTAACGTCCCACTGCTGGGCACAGGCCTCCTCACTCCGAGGAGCGAGGGTTTTTAGAGGATAGACCCACCACGCTGCTCCACTGCGGATTGGCAGGCATAGCACACAGATGTACTCTCTATTCCTTCACTCTCATAGTCCGGTGTGACGGGAATCCGACACGACCGGAGAGAGATCAGGCGCAGGACCGACGGCTTAACGTGCTCTCCGAGGCACGGGGGTGGATCACACCGCCAACTTCCCAACTTCGGGCAAATATTGAGAAAATCTTAACAGAAAACTCAATATCGAGTTGTGAATTGGCCCGACCCGGGACTAAAACCCAGGACCTCATGTCTGTAGTCGAACATGCTAACCACTAGACCAATGAGGCAATCAAAGTAATCCATACTGGAACCTTATTTTAATTATGTGTAGTAAAACCCAACTGTAGTCAGTCATTGTAATGTTTTTTTTACTATCTGTGGTAAGGCTAAACTGCTGTCATCTATTGTAGAGTTTTTTTAGTCATCTGTAGTAAAGTCCAGCTGAAGAGGTTTGCTATAATAATCTCATGCTAGAAGCCAGCTGTAGTCATCTTTAGGAAGTTCCAATGATAGTCATTTCTGATGGGACCTTTTTCTGTTTAGGGGTTAGATGTAATAATCGGCTGTAACCATTTGCCTTCAAAAATCAAAATACATATTTCTGATATCCCAAACTTAGCTTATTTTGAAATGCAGACTCTATTTTAAAGAGGAAATTGTATTTATCTGGTGGAAGGCTTCAGCCGTGGCTATATACCACCCTACCCTTGTGATCTCACCTAATGGAAAGACCAGTCAAACGCTAAACTGTCGGCAATAAAAAATAAATAAATAAAAAACTATATAAAATACTTTATTGCCCAATAATATGTAAATAAAAGACACTAATAAGGCAATGTTAGTGAAGTTAAAAAAAATTCAACAAAACATACCTACATAGTTGATAATAACTTTAAAATATAAAACAAAACATATATACTTATGCTTTTTATGGCATGTAAAACCATCTTCGCATTATTTCCTTTTTATTGAAACCGGTTTTCGAAGAATTAGATGGCCTCAAAGTCTACAATTGACGCAGGTTGTAACAATTACTGTGTATGTAGACAGATAGATAGATAAACCTTGGTAATGATTTATGTTACGGAAACCTTTGTACCATTAATTTTTAATGGTTATTTAAAAAAGTTCACATTAACGATAATCAAATAGTAATTTTATTGTGATTGACAGCTAATGTAAGGTCAAAGTCAGAGATGACGACCGGTTACTTTAATATCTCGCATTATATTGATGATATAGGTAAGTAACAACCTATTAACGTCCGACTGGTGGGCACAGGCCTCCTCACTCATGTGAGAGAGATGTGACGGAAATCCGACAAGACAGGAGAGGAACCAGGCGCAGGACCAACGGCTTAACGTGCTCTCCGAGGCAACGAGGTGGAGCAACCCGCCAACTTCACAACTTAAAACTCAATATCGATTTTTTAATTGGCCCTACCCAGGAATCGAACCCAGGACCTCATGTCTGTAGTCGAACATGCAAACTATTACACCAATGAGGCAATGATTGGTCTAGTGGTTTGCATATTGATGACATACTTGTATAATTCATGTCGATCAAAACTGAGTTAAACAGTATTTCTTTAATATAGATCTTAGAACTATAATGAATGGCAATATTTTGATAGATGAGGAACAAGTGAAAGAGGTGAAAGAATTTGTAAATTTGGGATCTAAATTTACAAAAGATGGAACATGTGAAAGTGACATTGAAAGGATAGTGAATGCAGGGAATATGGTAAATGGTGCTCTGCACGCTTTTATGAATAGCCAGATGGTGTCTCAAAGGGCTAGGCTGGCGATGCATGCTGGAGTGTTGGTGCCAACACTTACGTATGGCAGTGAAAGTTGGGTATGGCCGAAGAAGCACAAAAGTAAAGTAAATGCGGTAGAGATGGGAGCGTTGAGACGTATGAGTGGATTGAAATTGAGTAACAAAGTAAGAAATAGTGTGATAAGAGAACGTTGTGGTATAAAAGAAGATGTAGTGACTAAAATTGAGAAAGGTATGCTCAGATGGTTTGGGCACGTAGAGAGAATGAATTAAAGGAGACTGACAAAAAGGATTTATGAGTCAAGAGTGAATGGGAAAGTTGGAAGAGCAAGACCAAGGCGAATGTTCCTAGACTAAATCCAGGACATATTAAATAAGGGCCAGGTCAAGAGTACTCTAAACCGACGAACTTGTATGAAAGGTTTAATGAGATTGAAAAAAGCGAAGGAGATATGCAAGGTATGTAGAAGATATCAGGGATTTAAAAACAGGTTGGCAGCGATCAGCGAGCGCAGTGTATGGCAAAGTTATTAATGTCGCCGTACTTTAACCCACATTTAAATGTATTCTAACTTATACAAGAATCGTTTCGATTTTCTATTAATACATACATTTTTATTTACAGATTTTACAAACAGTGTATCACTCCACCGCTTTCCTGAACGATGTCTTCGGAACAAAGGCAAAATCACCAAAATCCACGCCAACAATTCGTCGGATCAAAGACACACTCTTCGCGCTCGCCTTCCCAACGGCATTTTACGTATCCTTCGCATTCTGGGGCATATACTCTGTCGATAAAGAGCTAATATTCCCTGAACGAATAGAAAAGTTGTACCATCCAGCCCTAAACCACGTACTACATTCAACTGTATCAATATTTATTTCAATCGAACTATTAACTTCCTATAGAACTTATCCCTCAAAAAGAGTAGGTTTCCTTGTCCTTTTCTTCTTTTACATATCGTATTTGACCTGGTTCTTCATTATTTATGCTAAAACAGGAGCTTGGGTGTACCCAGTGTTTAAACCTTTGAACTGGCCTTTAAGAGCCGTTTTCGTTATAATAAGTTTAACTATAGCTTGGGGCTTATATTTATTAGGTGAGAAAATAAATGACTTTGTGTGTTCGACCAGTAAGCAACCAGATTCGAACGGCGTAACAAATGGTACAGCTAAGAGTAAAAAGAAAATATAGAGAATGAAATAATGTTGTCTTTTTTCTACCAGCTTAATTGCTGCAACCATTACCCATAAGCTTCGTAAATACCGCTACCTCGCATCCCATTTCACCGATATAAACTACAATTATCTATATATGAATACCTGATGCAAAAACTTTGTGCATACATACATACATACATAGCATCACGCCTCATTACCATAGGGGTAGGCAGAGACCACGTCCTTCCACTTGCCACGATCCTTGCACATATATTCGTTGTAAAGAAAAATCTGTATATTGATTACATTATGAATGTGTGTATCTAATTATAGTAATAAGTATCTTCGTTTATCTTTTTATTTTTATCTTGGGTGCAATAAAGTGTTCTCTCCCTCTTTCTCTAATAAGTTGAAAGGAAGCAATGAAAAAATGAAATAAAACTTAATTAACCATTACACACACTACCATTTGTCAAATACATGCACGTAGCCTTATGTTTATAGTAATTTAATAAATAAAAATTAAATAAATAAATATTTTAACAAAAAAGCCGCCTTCAAAACAGACTTCCAAATATATTAATATGCTCTAAAAAGTAAGAAATAATTGCGTATTCTTTAATAATGTTCTTCGTATTCTTATATGCGGAGTCGGCGTCAGCCAAGGTAGATGTTCCCCGCGTGTCCACTTGGCAGCTCTCGCGTCTCTCCCACCTGTAGCTATATATGTAGGCACCTCGGCATATTAATATATTTGAAAGTTTGATTTGAAGGCGGTTCTTTTTTTGTTACATTTTTTTTTTAGTGAATCTGAAGTAAACGTATTGCAATGCAGCAACAAACGTAAGCTCATTGCTATTTGATTACAGACACTTATATTTTCTGCCATAAACCGCGCCCTTACTGTAAGCCGTTGAGGAGATCCATTGATCTTCATATTTAACTACGACTAGCACTTGACCATACCGAAGTTACGGTAGGCAACTCAAATATCTGGCTAGCTTATAGAAGTCTGCCGAGTATCGTTGATTTACTCCTAAGAATTGAAGAGTACCGTCACTTTGTCATGAATTCCATCATCAGAACCTAACCAAACTATCACAAAAACAACCCTTAAAGTATATCCTTTCCAATAAAAAAAGAAATCAAAATCGGTTAACGTGATCTTGAGTTATTCGTCCACTTGTTGCGCACATGCTTAATGCAAATTTAACACTTATCCGGTTTTCTCATGGATGCCATCATCAGAACTGGATTTAAAAAATGGGACCCTATGACGAGCACCACCTTTCATTTAAAAAAAAAATCTTTAAGATCGGTCCACCCAGTCGGGAGATACGAGGTAACATAATAAAAATTTAGAGAAATTGATAGCCTCCTCCTTTTTTTGAAGTCGGTTTAAAAAAACTAAAATTTGTGATCTAAAGCATACTCTTATTATACCTTTGCTTGACTACAAGTCATTTTAGGTAAAGTGATAAGCTAACTATAGCCTGATTTGGTGGATAGTTCAAACTTCAGGCAAAGACAAAATTCAATTTCCTAAATTTGTCCTGCCAAATAATCAAAGTCAAGACCTCTGGTAGCAAAATTACTATTCTGCATACCCTAGTACCAGCAACAGTGAGGCTGTCCTGTTTTTTATAAGATGTAAAGAAGTGAGGTTAAATAAAACAGTTTTTATACAACATTATATTTGTACATCGGATTCAAAGCCTTTAACAATAAAGTCTATTTCATTTTCAATTTTATTTTTTTTCCTCCCCCGTTTCCTCTTATGAGACCATTGGACTGTCGACAAATTCATTTTCTCCATCAGCTTATTGTATACAGTACATATACTTCTATAAATATATATCACTGTAGTAGCACCCTTTATATATTCCTCCAGAAAACTTTTAGGATCCATTTGGTTTTCTAACTTCAAAGCTACATTGTAGATGAAAGTGCCATTATAACATTTTGAATAAACTGTACTTTGAAATGGTGATGAACACAAGGTATTTAATGAGTTTATCTGTTGCAAAGTGCACTGAAATTGAGCAAAAGAATGTATCTTTTTGCTATCATATGTCTTAGGCCTTTTTCTTATACTATCATCAATTTCAAAATGCTTTAACAGTACACTGGCAGCTATAAGACAATCTTCGTATTGCACTTTGTTTTTGTTTAAAAATAATTCATTATTATCCATTTTTTCACATGATTTCTGCTTTAATTCTTCAAGTTTCTTTGCATGCTTATTGTTAAACTGGTAATGCCCTCGGACAGACCCTGTTCTCTCATCAATTACTTCCAACATTAGATATGACATGAACAAACTGTGTACATGAGCCGCAGGTATGTTAGAATTGGATATCCACCAAAGCATTGATATCATGAAAAGTTGGAAAGTTGAAGGTAAAATTTCAATCAAAGAATAATCCAGCTTAGGCAGCTTTAGATTTAAGAAATGATTGAAATACAATTTTAATTGAGTATCAGTGAGTTTTTCGTAAGGTATGCTCAATGGTCTATCAACTGCATATTCTTTACCGATTAATAACTTTTCATATTGAGACTGATTCTTTCTACTAATATATAAACAATTCTCATGGCAAAAATCTGTGAGAATGTCAAAAGCAAATCTCAAGATAGGCAAAACACCAAGAAAAGAATCCTTTTCAGTAAAATCCTCAGCTTGTGGATTACACACATGTAAATGGTGTGCATATAAATTTAAATATACTGTTGGTACAAGGTTTTTACGAACTTTCTCTGCAAACCATTCAGGTAACACATTGGATTTTTCATTACAGTTATCTTCAATAACTTTTTCTACTTCTTGTGTACTTTCTTCATCTGAAGAATTCTCAGATTTACTTTCATCTTCATCAGAGACACTATCAGGATCAACAACTTCATCATTCATTTCAGGCATCTTTAATTCAGATATTTTCTCATAATTATCTCTTTTTAAATTAAAGTATTTAATAGACTTGCATTGACTATTATTATATCCTTCAACACTCTTTTTTATCAATTGAAAAACCCTATTCTTCTGATGTTTCTTAAGCCTACCCAGTATTTTCACAATTGCAGAGTCTATTGTTTCATTTTGTAACCAGCTAAATAATGCATGTATACTTCTTTGTTGCTCATTCTTTTTCCTCTTGCTTTTAGGTAATTTTAATTGGTCAAAGAACTTACGAAATACACGCTTCTCTACATAGTCATTTCCTAGCAGTGTTGCTAACAAAGGCAATAACTCTTCATTGAGTCCTCCAAAATGATTACATAAATTTTGTACCTTGTACAATTTACATTCCATTACTGATACTCTATTTCCATTAATTTCAATCGGTTTTGGCTTTGTCTCCAACATGTTAAACGGGATGTATAGTACATTATATATAAAGAAGTCTGAATCGTAACTCAACACAGGACAGTTTAAATGCCTAGCTAACAATGCTATTTCATCGTCAGCTTCAAACTCGCACACAGTGTAAGGTACATTCAATTCTATCAGTACTTCTTTGAAAACCTCTCTAAGTAGAAATGGAAAAATCTGGAGCCTGTCCTGGGTTACTGGATCTAGCCGTGAAGCTCCATTCAATTTAGATCTGAGCCTACTAAGAACTGTTCTCAACTTCCTACTTTCGTGGCAACCGTCAAAAATAACGTATGGGATCACATTACATCTACGTAAGTTTTTGAAGAAATTCTTCGTATACGTTGCAAACTTGTCGTAATCACCACCGAAAGCTGAAAAACTGTTCAAAAAACGGTACAATTGAGCACATAAACTGTGCCCATCGATGACAAGGCTGGTGTCGTGTAAAAAGTATTTCTTCAAAAATACATCTTGATTATAATTTATATATGTAGTTAATCCTCGAACACCCATTTCAAATTATTAAAAAGCTAAATTTGTAGGTTATATTCTTCTTCTTCTTTAATTTATGGCTTTTATTGGTGCCAATCAGGCCCTATTATTCCGCCAACGACGTGTTTTCTGTGTTAATGTTGAAGTAATTTTCCATTGTCCTTGGAGCACTTCAATTAAAGCTCTAACATTATTTTAAAGTCTTACAAACGTTTATTAGTGTCTTAACAACTTCGCTGTATCTTCATGTTAATGAGTTATATTTTATTTTATTTTTGGCGCGTTCGCCATTTTTACTCTTCCATCTTGAAAAAAAAAAAAAAAAAAAAAAAAAACTAGGTTATATTTTGTACTTAAAGAAAAGGTTATTTTTAAATTTGATATTTTAATAGAAAAGGCTAACGTTTTTTACCATACAGCCTCGTATTTACTAATTAATGTTGTATAGACGTACGTTCTAGCTCATAAGCTCTACCGCCTAGACAATAAGAACGAAAGAACAATTTTATTCTGTACACACCGTTATGTAAAATGTTTACAATTAATGTTTTAAATAAAATTTAAGTCGTGGTGTAAAAAAGATGACCATTCAGACTAAGAGGGGCTAAACATTGTCAACATATAAAACATTGGATCCTTCTTTCAAGGATGAAAGTCACCTCATATATTTAATAATCCCACAGTTTATTAGCCACCTTATATGTGTTGGCAATATTGTTTTTTATTTCACTGCTATATAGGAGTATAAGATTAAACATTTGGCTTCTTCTATTCAAACTACTTAATATTGATCTAGTTGATTATTCAACCTTTTTTCAATTGCCTCAAATTTTTCATGTGAAAACGGTTTAAAATCGCATCCACAGTAGGCAAATAAAAAAACCTAATAATAACAAAATCGGAGGATATCATTTGGTGCTGTAGCTACATAATTACCACCTCCATCCTAAATACAATTACGCTACTAGATAGCTATAGGATCAAAGAACTTATTACGCTTTAAATAGGTAATGACATTTTATACAGAATCCTATTTTTCGTCTATCAATCGCATGTTTTATTATAAGCGCTCAGCAAAGATGCCAAGGCCAATATTCAGGCGCCAATAGATCGAATCAAATTTTTGACATGCGTCTAGTTATATATTGTTTTATTTCAAGATGGAAGAGTAAAAATGGCGAACGCGCCAAAAATAAAATTAAATATAACTTCATTAACATGAAGACACAACGAAGTTGTTAAGACACTAATAAACGTTTGTAAGGCTTTAAAATAATGTTAGCGCTTTTATTGAAGTGCTCCAAGGATAATGGAAAATGACTTCGACATTAACACAGAAAACACGTCGTTGGTGGAATAATTGGGCCTGATTGGCTCCAATAGAAGCCATAAATTAAAGAAGAAGAAGATATATTGTTTTTTTTTTGATAATTTTCTTTTATCTATAGATGTTAACACAATGTATAATCTGTTACTTCTATAACCTTAATAGCCGTCTATTACCGGCACTTTCGTAATTCGTGTATGTGAATTGTGCATTGTAGAGAACACGTGGTATTGTTGCAACTAAATATTTAAAACATTTTACCTTTATTGCAAATTTGTTTCTTTATTATCTTACTAGACTGATTGATGACAACATAGATCTATTTTCGAGTTTATCGTATAGTAAATAATAAATTACGCCGCATTTTATTTTTTGAGTACGAAAATATATAATTAAAATGGCTGAGGAAAAAGATGTATTAACCGAGACAAACGGAAAAGAGAATAACGAGGTAGAGCAAGATACAGAAGAATTATCTGATCTGGAAAGTGGTATAATACGGCAGGTGGAGTATTATTTCGGTATGTTTTTCGTATTTTTATTTAGTTATTTTGTTCGTAAGAATTTCGTGTTAAATGTAAACGCTATGTTATCATGTGATGATACAATCTAAGATGATAACGCGCTTTCCCAGCAAAACGTAATTAATCTCACATTAATTCTGACACAGCATGGTACTTAAATACTAATTATTTTCTTGACGGAACATTTCAGCTAGTGGGTCTTTGGTGATACAGCGCAATTGTAAATTTTTTATTCTAATGAAATACCAACAACAATCAAATCTTGCAGTTTCATAACATAACCTAAAAATATTGAAATACGTTCTTATTATGTTGTTTTTGTCAGTATTTTCAATTACTATTGGGGACTTGTGATTACTTTTGGGACTAATAGATGTTTTCATAAAAATATATTTAATATTAAAACGATTACAGTTTGTTTCCATGCCATGCCACAATTTTTACGGCCTTGCAGGTGCACTGGTGCGAGTACTCGCTTTGCTAACAGAGGTCCCGGGTTCAATCCTCTATATGGTGTTTGGAAAGCGTATTTTCTAATGTGAGGCTTTGGCTGTGACTAGTTATCACCTTACCAGCAAAAACAAGTTCCCAAAACAATGAGATCAAACTTCAAAACATCATCATCATTGAGTGCCTTGTTCAAAATGGAGTTTGGCAGTAATTTTTGGGAAAATTCTTCTCCCTTTAGCAATTTCATTTAATTTCGTCACTTACCATCAAGAGTACAGTCAAGTACTATCCATTCAGTAATAATTCATAACTTAGACCAGTACAACAATATGGATTTATGTTTGCACACTATAATGTATGTGAGAATGGCAAATTTCTGCATGAGGCCACAGTAATCACAGTTTGGTTCTGAGAGAATCATCAGTATATTAGTGCTCTATGTTAATCATTAATTATTGTTAAAATTTAACAACTTCAGGTGATCAGAATCTTCCAAGAGATAAATTCCTCCGTGAACAAATACAGTTGGACGATGGCTGGGTGCCACTAGAAGTACTTATACGTTTCAACAGACTTGCCAAACTTTCCACTGATAATGAAGTTATTGCCAACGCCCTCAACAAATCCACATCAGGCCTACTTGAGGTAAGAAAACTTCATTGCTCTCTATAAATTTCTATATAGACAAATTTTATATAGCAACTCAAAATTAAACACATGCTTTAACAAAACAATAGCAATAGATATAAATGTAATTCCCAAAAATCAAAATTAGTAATTGAATATGGAAGTTACATTTGTTTTTTTGTTCTGATGAACAATTTTAGATTTACAGGTTTACTACGTGATTTCTTTTCAGCATCAATATATAATAAATTCAGTGATTATATTTACTTTGTTATTCATGTAATAGATTTTTTTATCCTTGATTGGTTCATTTTATTTTTTTTATATTATTTCTTGGGCAAATTTTAAATTCTTATCTATCATTAAATTTTGTATGTCACTTTACAATAAACTAACACTATTAATGTTTAATTAGCTTATCTGTCTACTACAAACTATATTTTAATGTAAGTGCGGAATATGTTTCCCAGTAATACTATGAAAGAAGATATAATTTTGAAAAGAAATATTTAGTATGAAAGTGTTTTTGTAATTTCTCCCTAAAACCTTTTTCTCAACCTTAACTAGGAGTCCCAAAGTGTATATGTGCTTAATTAATGTTAAAATTATATATATACACATATAAAACTGTAAAAGAGTAGTTACTCACACAAATATACCATGACTATGAAAAACTATTAGAATGTTAGTATTAAAGTAACTAAATAAAACACATGTAGTGTGATAAGAGAATGTTGGGGTTTAAATGAAGATGTAGTGACTAAAATTGAGAAAGGTATGTTTAGATGGTTTGGGCACGTAGAGTGAATGAATGAAAGGAGGCTGACGAAAAGGATTTACGAAACAAGAGTGAATGGGAAAGTTGGAAGGGGAAGTCGAAGGTTCCTGGACCAAATCTAGGACATTTTAAATAAGGGCCAAGTCAAGAGTACTTTTAACTGACGAACCTGTATGAAAGGTTTATTGAAAATTAAAGAAGCGAAGGAGATGTGCAAGGATCATGCCAAGTGGAAGGATGTTGTCTCTGCCTACCCCTATGGGAATGAGGTGTGATGGTATGTATGTAAGTATAGGTTCATTCCTAGTTTAGGGATAGATGTCTTACATACATTATTTTAGTGGTATATTGTGTTGTTTTGTACTTAATTTAGTTTAGTCTTGTACATAACATACTTTGAACAAGTAAAAACAATATTATATATTTATTTGTTATTATATATATAAATACAGTGTTCTGAATATTGAGCTGATCCTGGTCCTTTTCTTTCTAAAAAAACGAATTTCAAACCAATCTTATCTACTCCTACATCATAAGTGAATGAATCTACAACTTTGTCGGAAACTATGTTTTACAGAAAGAAAACGCAGTAATTGCTCTTTGAACATTTGTATTGTGTAATTCTGGATATCTTTTTTTCTAAAATAGTATGAAAGGGGTTTCAGGAATTAGCCTTAAAAAAACAAGAAAATGTTGAAAATGAATTGTTTTACATATGTACCACATATAATTCTATATTCTTTCAGTGAAAAATTTAATTTAACATCACAGACTTGTTTACGCAAATAAATTATTATTATTATTTCGCGGTGGAGCCCACTGAGGCAGCTGATGCACTTCGATTCTTGTGGATCTTTTGTATGTGCCACACCCTTCAATCTCCTCTAAATGTTCCCAAAAACCCATACCAATAGTCTGAGAGTAGGCTTTAGTTTGGAGCTGTTAAAGTCCTCTGGTTGCAGATAAGCCACTCCCAGTAAACTTATTCGTATCCTAGCCTAGCATTCGCACAGTAGGTGCCTTATTGTCTTCTCTTCCTCATTGCATGCTCTACAAGTAGTCTTCTGCAATGCCCATGGTATGCAAATAAATTGAATTTGTCTGAATTATTTCAATATGCATGTGAAATGAATGTACGTATATTTTTCCTCATGAAATGTGACATTAATAGGTATAAATGTATATTACAGGTGTCTGAGGATAACAAGAAAGTAAGAAGAAACCCTGAATTACCAATACCAGAAATGAATGAGGAACGACGCAAGGAGCTATCCTCCCGTACAATATATGCAAAGGGATTTCCAAAAGACACATCTCTTGATAACATACTAAAATTCTTCAAACAATATGAGGAAGTTGTGAATGTGATCATGAGGCGATACTTAGATCGGCAATCCAAGAAGCGTCTTTTCAAAGGATCAGTATTTGCTACCTTTAAGACTAAGGATCAGGTAAATTTGATTATCTAACATTTAAATTGGAATATATCTACCGTGCCAACATTTTCTCTGGTAAAATAAACTGTTTCCACTTGCAGAAGGATTTAAATTAAAAATAAATATTCATCATATGCTTTAACAAATAATAATTAAAACTATATATTTTGATTATTAAAAAAAACAAATTAAATTTATAGTTATGACAATAAAAATTATCCAACTGTGTTTTGAATCAATGTAGATACATTTTATTTTAAAATGATCAAAGGCCATTGTCAATTACCCATATTTATAGGAATGCATTAATTTCTTTGGTAGCATGTTTTTGCTGCTAAAGTGATAACTAGCCCAAAGACGAAAGCCGACCAGTTCAGTCCCAGGAATTGAATCTGAAAGCTCTGCTTGTAAAGTGAATACTTGCACCATTACACTAATAATGCTGTCAAAATGAATTGCTAGTACTTACCGTTTATTATTTTCAGGCGCAAAAGTTCATTGATACAAAGGATTTAAAATATGAAGACACAGACCTGTTGATTCTGTGGCAAGAGAACTACATTCAGCAGAAGCAGGATGAGTATGCAGCCAAAAAGGAAAAGAAAGATAAAAAGAACAAAGATAAGGAAGTAAGTTTATAGAAACCAATACAATATTCTTTTTCAATAATTTGTCAAATCAAAATAATCTTTATTAAAGTAAACTCAATAAGCTCTTTCCATACTTGTTAATCTGTCTGTCCGAAGCTAGGATGAGAACAGTTTGGAAATCATTTGTTGGGTTGACTATGCACATTTTTAGCAAGGTCTAGAAACATTTCTGAATTTGACTAATTAATTTTAAGAAATATGTATGTTTGCATATGTGTCTGTGTCTGCTTATGTGCGTGCTGGCGTGTGTGTATTTTTTCTATTGACTGCATATTGAAACTTGTTTCTTTTAAAGTTATGATAAAATACCTAAAGGTATGTTAGTGTATAGTCTATTGCAGTATAAGTAAAATTTGTTTAGCTCATGAAATGTTAATAGGATTTTATATAAAAAATCTAATACCCAACTAAGTAACGAATAAAATATGTTACAGTTTATTATTTAGCCCACTCAATTCTTTTGATATAATTATATCAAACAATAATCATCTTTTACAAATATCATCCCTCTAGTGTTTTATATTAAGTTCTCAATTAATGTGTATAATAGTTAATACAGTTGCACACTCCATTACAAAATACTAGCTGAACCCGCAACTTTGTATGCGTGGAATGTTATTCTCATAACATATTGTTTTACAAATGAGAAACATACTTACACTGCCCTTTGAGAGTGGAATTTCCTAAAATATACTTTTGATAGATTCCATTATGTCAAAAAAAATTCTGGCCTATTTTTACATATTATAAAAGATATAGTTTGAATTATGTTTTAATTAACACCCCTACTGGGGGGTTCCGAGTGCGGGTGGAATTTTGTAAAATCTGTTCTTAGCTGACCTCTACTCAGCAAAAGGAATATTCCTACAAAATTTCAAGTCTCTACGCCTTATGGTTCGAGACATATTGTGATGAGTCAATAGATACCAGGATTCATCTTATATATACATAGATTGACAATAACTTAATAACCTTGCATTTGGACAAAAGTTATTTTCATTACTTATTATTTTATTAGTAAAGGAGTAAATAATGTTTATGTTAGTTAGTTATCCCTTGCTTTAATATTATTTATGAATGTGCCATTGTTTATATATTTCAATCCATCATCATGCTTTTCTGTGAAGGAAACTTGCATATCCCAGATGTAGTATTGGTGTATGTGTGGTGGCTATGAGTGAGCAGGCCTGTGCCCAAGGATGAAATGTTAATAAGCTTTCATTTTAAAATATATGAAATAGGAATGAGCTGTGGTCAACGTCATCTACGTATGGGGTGAGCGGTTGTCTGATCCAAGCATTGAAGTCTCTCTATGAGGGTTCTAGTGCCTGTGTCAGAATAAACGGAGCGTACACAGAGTGGTTTCCTGTCGAAAGAGGTGTTCGACAGGGATGTGTTGTGTCACCATGGCTGTTCAACCTTTTCATGGATAAATGTTTGACAGATTTAAAAGAATGTATGTATGGGTTAAGAATGAATGAATTACTCATCAAATGTNTGTGTATAATAGTTAATACAGTTGCACACTCCATTACAAAATACTAGCTGAACCCGCAACTTTGTATGCGTGGAATGTTTTTCTCGTAACATTATGTTTTACAAATAAGAAACATACTTGCACTGCCCTTTGAGGGTGGAATTTCCTAAAATATACTTTTGATAAGATTCCATTATGTCAAAAAAAAATTCTGACCAATTTTTACATATTATAAAAGATATAGTTTGATTTTTGATTATTTTTTAATTGACACCCCTACTGGGGAGTTCCCAGTGCGGGTGGAATTTTGCAAAATCTGTTCTTAGCTGACCTCTACTCCGCAAAAGGAATATTCCTACAAAATTTCAAGTTTCTACCCCTTATGGTATACCCATGGTACCCCCAGAGATATTGTGATGAGTCAATAGATACCAGGATACCTCTTATATATACATAGATTGACAATAACTTAATAACCTTCATTTGGACAAAAGTTATTTTCGTTACTTATTATTTTATTACTAAAGCAGTAAATAATGTTTATGTTAGTTAGTTATCCCTTGCTTTAATATTATATATGAATGTGCCATTGTTTGTATATTTCAATCCATCATCATGCTTTTCTGTGAAGGAAACTTGCATATCCCTGGGAGTAGTATTGGTGTATGTGTAGTGGCTATGAGTGAGCAGGCCTGTGCCCAAGGATGAAATGTTAATAAGCTTTCACTTTAAAATATATGAAATAGTTAATTGTATTTCTAATAAATAATTTTTAGGTAAAAGAGAAAAAGGAAGACATCAAATTGCCAACTGGTACAGTGTTGCACTTCACCCAGGCACATGACAAAATGACCCGGGAGGATCTCAAGGAAGCGCTTACACCATTGGGTGAATATCTCTTTCTCACACTCTCAGTCTATGTAGCTACTACTACTACTTTTATTATATTCATACTATTTTTATTTTCTCACTTGTATCTAAAAGTTATAATAAATTAAAACAAATCTCATTGCCTGTTATTCACAAATTGCATTTTTCCTCAGTTTTGCTGTCGAAATAGATAGATGCACTGCACTTTAAGTCCCATATATAAATGTACTCAGAAATTTAAATGTATTTATTATTTCCAGGTGGGGATATAGCATACATAGACTTTAGAGTAGGGGAAACCAAAGGCTGGGTGCGTATGAGCAAAGAGGATGGAGCCAAGGAGCTAGCGGAGAAGATTGTTGATGGTAAAGTTAAAGTTGGTGAATCAGAAGTGGAATTCAGACTCCTCGAAGGTGAAGAGGAGACGCTATACCTGGAAAACACTGTCAAGGAAATGTCAAAGAGACGTAAGCACATGAAGGACAACAAGCAGTACCAAAAGAGAGGGAAGCAGTTCGGCAGGAAACGGAAACAAGATGAGAATGACGACGGACCACCAGCCAAAGCCAAGGCCACTGATAGTTAATAAATTTAAGATATTACACTCCTATAAAAAGCGATTAAATAAAAAATTCATAATGTCAAATAAATAATATGTATTTTACCATATCCAGAAACCAATTGCTATAAAAATAGATGGATGTATTCATTTATCACATGTTACACCATTCAACCGTATCCAGAAATACATGTATGACATGTAATGTCATTCGACCATATCCTGATATTAAGTGATATAATATGCCAATAGACAGATATAATCATATATTCTGCTACTCAAATAGATATAGTATTAATAGAATATGTTACATCATTTAACTGTATCAAGTAAATAATATAAAAATATCCAATACATGAATATATACATATACCAATATACTTATTGAATGTTAACACAGTTGAACCATATCCAGTAATATATTTGTGAACATCAACTTTTTGAATAATCAGATGGTATGACAACTTATTATGAGATCTCGGACAAATACTACTTTTCCTGCAATAAAAAAAAATACCTGTGTTATATAGCAATATTGCTGTTTTTATCCATGTAGGAGGGAACAGGAATTCCAGGTTCTCTTGGTCAAAAGGCTGGGTATTCATCATAGTCTTTTTCAAGCATTACTTGAGCCATCCTCGCCTATGCTGATTAGTTCCTATAAAATTTGAATAATTTGTCAGCAAGTTTCTTATATTAAATAGATGTTCATGGATGTCAAAGGATAGATCGCTATAGAGTATCCTTTCATAGTGCCTTCTAACAGATGGATATTTCTTAATAGAACAACGCATAGAACATTACACTTAGCACGCTAGCAGCAGTATTGTAGTTCAAAATTATCTTTAAAAGTAGAGGGTTCTTAATAGATTTTGACATATAAATTGTTTTTATTAATGCTTGTTATACATTATATATAAATTTAATTGATACAATAATACAAGTGGATGAAAGTGATTTTAATTTTATGTTTTTATTACATATTCAGAAACCTACATTACATTAATAGTATATTGTTCAAAGCCTTATGTGATGTTTGATTATTTAATAAAGAATTTGATTTCTTTTGACTTTCATGCAGTGCAAATATAATTTTAATTTTAACAGTCCTTAGTATACAGAAAAGGACTATTAAATATTTAACAATCCTTTTCCGTAAATTAAAGAATACCAAATTTCTTCCTTTAAATACCTATGTATAATTAATTCATACAATAATACGAGTAATTAACAGTATTAATTGATTGACTATTATTTATGTTAAAAAGTATTTTAATTACTACGATCTTTAATTTTTTTAAATAAAAATTTGACTTTTTAAATCTAAACTGTAGGAAATGTAAACCTCAAATGACTTTCTGATTACTATTAAATGTTTAACAGTCTTCTGTAAATTAAGGACTCAAATTTTTCGCCATGTGACTATTATATAAGTTAGCGAAGTTTCACACTTTGTTAATAGAAATGTATGGTTGTAAAATGATTACGCTAAACTGTTGCTTATTATATAATCATAGTATGACGAACAGAATAAAAAAAAATATTTTAGAAAAATTCACCCCTTATTTATATTCCCCTATTAAGTTTTGTTTAGATTTATTCTAGATATCTGTTATAAGAAGCCTATTAAAGTTCTATTGCTAAGACCCACCACACAACATACTCTAGAATTGCCCCAGGAATGTGGAAATATCTTCACAATATTTTGCTTTACTAAAGAGCACAACGATGAATTTTAGACAATTCAGAGTGAAGGATTTAGTAGCTTAAACCCATCAAGTTGCCCCAATGTGTTAGCAGGTTACACATAACCCAGTAATATATAGAATAGGACACGATGTTTCTTTAACTGAAAAGCACTATGAAGAACTTTTAACAAAAATTAGGTTCAAGATTTATGTAGATAAATTTAATACTACCTATTCGGGATTCGAATTGCTTTCTAATTTAAAAAAAATATATTTTGACATTAATGCTATGCAAACAATACGAGAATCTTGTGAGACTATATGCCTTTTTTCGCAGTATAAATTTGTGAAAGATATTTTAATGACTAATATATTTAAAAAAATTGGTTATCTGTAAAATCGGTTTGCGGACGATAATTTTATGAAATAAGGTCATAAAAATCATTGATAAAATATTGTTGCAATAAACAATGGGATTGGGCTGACCGCGCCTCTCTATCGCTTATTCCGCGCTCTCAGGCGGAACGTGAAATGAGTCATGTTTTTGATTGCAGCCAGCTTTCACCGTTTTATAAGACTATCACGTCAAAGTATATGACGGGAATTATTAAAAAGATTCTTAGTCAGTTATTCTAATAATGCGTGCTTCTAAAATTAGAAATTAGAGAATCAAACTTTAGAATCGACATCACCAACGCGTAACGTAACTCTATATATTTAAAACTTGACAGGCTGAATAGAGATATTACATATTATTTTATTACACACTACGTAAATACTTGAGCTTCCTAATAACTATTCGAATATATCGAATACCAAATAAAAATTATGAGATTTCTTTTATCGTCCCAAAGATGGCTGATTTAGAATGTGTCATGTGCGTTCCTCCACATCTTCTAACCTAATTCTTAATAGTTAAAGCAATATAATGGATTCATTATAAAGAAGATAATCGCTATTATTCCTATTGCATCTAAAATAGCATTAGTGCAAGTGCTATAACGTTACGAATAGATTTATTACGTTACGAATTGGTACAACCGAAAGCCATTAAATAAAAGAAAAAGAAGTACGTTACGGCTTACGAGTAGATTATAGAATAGAATGGAGATCTTTAGAGGAGACCTTTGCCGCAATACAAGTTAAAAAATGATTACTTGTTCGGTTGCGGAATAACAGAAAGCAACCCATTATTAGCAACCCAATTATTAGTAAATTTAGTAAATAGTATTAGAATACAGAAATAAATATTTTATATATAACAACCAACATAAATAGATATAGGTACAAAGGAAACTCTTTGTAAAAGGTAAAATAATTTCAACAATAAAGGCTATTTTCTTTACCGACTCCAAAAAAAGGAGCTTATCGATTGGTCAGTATTGTTTATTTATTTGTTAGTTCATAACTTTCGACTGGCTGATTCTTTTTTTAAAATGAAAGGTGTTGCTTCCCACGGGGGTCCTATTTTTTGGTTCAGTTCTCATGATAGAATCCATTGACTTTTTATTTTATTTTAAATTTATAAATATTTGGTCGATTGGTGATTTGGACCATACAGCCGTTGAATCGCAACGGCTGTATGGTCCAAATCTTTGCCATTTCCAGTAAAAGAATAAAGTTAAAAGTTTAGGAAAACAATTAGAATTATTATTTAATTTGTATTTTACTATAATGAATAAATGATTATTGCTAAATAGAAAATCTGTTATAATATTACAAAAATGAAACCAGACGTTGTGGATAGTGAAAATAAAAACGAAGACACAATCACCGGTGACGTTATAGGCGACACGGCATACAGCGAACGATTTGTTTTGAAATTACTACTGAAATTTGCTAATCTCGATACGCTGAAAGATGAGTTAGAGGAAAAAGCATTCGAAGAAGACCTTTGTACGTTATGGGACATGACCGCTGAGAGGGACGTTGTACTATTTTTACAAAAACATGACGTTCTTAAACTGTTTTGTTTCGCCTGGCCTCTTGTTGAGTCTCCAAGATTAGTGGAAATCCTCATAGGTATTATTGGAAATATGTGCTGTCAAAGAGAATCAGCAGATTCCCTGTTGAAAATGGAACCTTTCTGTATGACATTATTAGAATACGCCAAATCCGAAGACAGTCTAACGATAATTCAACTATTGAGACTAGTGAACTCTAGTTTATTTCTAGCTGAAGACAATATATCAATATGGGTAGACATGTTTATTAATGTCGGATATTCAAACGCACTATTCTATGTACTAAAAAACTCTTCTAATAAACAATTACTGGTGACAGGTTTGGAGAATTTTAACACCATATGCTCGTATTGTAATACAGGAAGATTCAGAACGAAATTCTTTGGCCACTTTGTTTCCTCTGAAGCTATAATTTCTTTAGCAACAGCCTTTACAGAGATAACAGTGAATCAGAAGGACAACTGTGATAGAGACGAATTAGAAAGAATTCTCATAATAAGTTTACAAATTACATTAAATTTAGTGGGCTTTGATAAGTCCTATGAAGTCTTATCTGATAATAAGACAGAGGTTTTAAGTATTGTATCAATTGTTTTCACATACTATGAAAATAAATTTGTTCATCACAAAGAAATAGATATGGATTTAGTGGATATCATAGATTCTACAAATACAATAGTTAAAGTTTTACAGATAGGTGAAATTAGCGATTATGAACAATACTGCTTACAAAGTATTAATATGTGGAATACATTAAGTTCTATAGCTTTATTTGATCGCAACGGAGGTTCCAGCTTTGAGAATGATGAAAAGGAAGAACTCCAGGATTTTGCAAAGCAAATGAAAGCTTCCTTGAGTTTACTCATTTTTAACTATTTAGAGAACTGTCCTGATGAAGATTTGTTGAAGATTTTAGATTTGATTGGAACAAATTATGAAGATATGTTGAATTTAGTCAGTGAAAATTCATTGGTGAAGGCAGTTTCTGACAGGACTGTAGATTATAGGACTAGATTGAGAGAAACAGGAAATTGTTAGTGTTTTATCAATTATACTATACATTTGTATGTATATGTAAGTGTTATTGAAGCGAGGAAATCTAGGAAGTGACAGCTTAGCTGGTGCACAGCTTTGCCAGTAGGGGTCATGTATAGGTTTAGTCTCAGGCAAGGAAAATTTTGTGAAGTGTATTTTCTAATTTCCCTAGTACCTTACCACCACAGATATCAAGTCAAAAGTTTGCATTGCAATAATATGCAGTATTACTGTCTTGACTGTATATTGAAATTACAGTCCGGAGCTAACCTGTAACTCCTATAAATACTTCTTTAGTTAAAACTAGATCAATTATAAGCTGCTGTCAGTGATTTACTTTGGCTGAACTATTTGCTATTCAATTAGTCATATTTACTAAGTGAATTTGTTGTAAATAAGTAATAACTTTGATGAAAAAACCAATCACAAGATAATTTTCAACTCTTTTATAAATGTATATTCCTTTATATAGCTGTTACTTTCAGGTATGTATAAGAAAGAAAGAAAGAAAGAAAATATCTTTATTTATAAATTATGCCACACATCACAATATATTTTAGTACATTTTATAATACCCTGCGATGTGTGGCATAACCTAGAAAATGGACCCAGCTCAGCATTTATGCTACACAGTCTGAAGACCATGTAGCGCTGATTTTCAGCTGGATCCCTTGCCCAGGTGCCATCACGAACGCAGCCCGATACAACTTAATCTATCCTTATATACTATCTAAAGCTACAGGACCTGATAAAAATGTTGCAAAATTAATAATAATATATACTAATTAAATATAATAATAATTAAACTAAAGACTATATTATATATACTGCCACATACATAAACATAGATATATTTGATATATACACATTAACACTAGAATATATGGTATAAAATGATGTTAAATAAATACTTTATGGTTGCACTGATGTTGTTTAAATTTTAAAATCCACATGGTTAGGGAACCCCTTAGCTATAGAGACAAAGATCAACTACCCCTAAATGGGGTAGAAAACAAATTGAATTTAGTTTTATAATACTAGCAGTCCACCACATAATTGCAGAGGACTTATTTTCATTTCAGAAATTAGTAGAATCAAACTCAGATAGACAATTAAATTTAAAAATTGGCTTTATATTATTGTAATATATGTTGTAAATACTTTCATATGCATCTAGTGTAATACAGTCAATATGAACTTTGAAATGAACACTATTTATTTATAGAACTGTATGGTATAAATAATATCAAACATTGTACCTTTGGGTGTTTGGTTTTAAAAGAAATATTTACATATTCTTTCAATTAATAAATTAATGAATTTAAATAGTGAGTAGGTAGCTTGTATTTGACTCCAGACACACATTCATAGACAGCCTCTCACGCACGCGCAATCTCTCTGGCGCTTATTATACCAATAAACAAATGTAAAATCCTTAATTGTTTCTATTAGTTTTAAGAGGGCTGTGGATTTTGTAGAATAAATAAATTATTATTGGCCTCCATTCTATTACAGTTAATAAATTTACAAAATGAACATATTCAATGGTGAAATATATTTACATATTGTGTAAAAGCAAAGCCATACTGGTCTCGATACAATTATTTATTCCTTCTTTATCAGATTTTCCTTAGTTAGTAACAGTTTTACAGCCATTCAATCTTCCATACGAAGTCGTAATTCAAACATAAATCACTTTCTTCTAATTTTCAATACAGATTATAATTCTTGACTGCATAATTCTTGTCTGCCCTCTTGTCCGTCAATATAATATAATAGCTATCGCACTCCGCTGCTTAAGCTGGATCCAAAGGCGTGTAACAATTGTTCTAGTATTACCTATCAAACATTTATAATTTTTCTCTGACGACAGGTTATTTTTCCTTTTCCGCCAAAAACTAAACGTGCTAGTGGCGCCATCTTTGCAAACCATAACTTGCAGACATTGTCTATTACTTCATTCCCTTACAGTTATAATCTATGGTCATATTACTGTTATAAGGTTTTTTTCAATGACCTTTATATAAATGTATTTCTTTTTAAGACAGAATTTGTGACTATATACACTAGGTTTGTTCAGAGGGTGCTTAGCCAGATAATCTGTCCGGTTACTAGCTAAGCTTACGGGTAAGCGACCCCGGACGCCTCGAGCTATTACTACCGCTCTTCACTCTCCTGCCCGCGGCAGTAATGTCCTATACCTAACCCCAATGCTCCCCAAAACTCCTCTTATCCCACATAGCAAATCTTTCCTATCCAACTCCCATACCGATAAATGGCGGTATATCCATTCCTCGCTGACCTAAATCCCACAGACCGATAACGGGCAGCAGCGTTATCGGTGCGAGAGGGTCAGCACTGCGATCACCAACCCGCCTGCCAAGCGTGGTGATTATTGGCAAAACCACACATGATGACGACAAGGCAGCAACGGCCCCCAGTCCCCGGCAGCCCCGCTATTCCAAGCTCTGGCAGCGGTTTCGGTAACGGCGGGGCAGGGGGTGCTAAGAATCTCCGGAAGAGATTCCGCTGCCAACCCCGACGACTTGACCTGGCAACATACAACGCACGCACTTTGAGGACCGACGAAAAAGTCTTCGAGCTGGAAGAAGCCATGAGCAAGTTACACTGGGATATTGTGGGATTATCCGAAGTCCGTAGAGAGGGGGAGGACACGATAATTCTCAAATCCGGTAACTTGCTATACTACCGGGAGGGTGAACACCAATCCCAAGGTGGTGTCGGGTTCCTCGTCCACAAATCTCTCGTTAACAATATTGTCCAAGTAAACAGTGTGTCCAGTAGGGTAGCGTACCTTATACTCAGAATTACCAAACGGTATTCGTTGAAGGTCATACAGGTTTACGCACCCACATCATCGTATCCCGATGATGATGTAGAGGTTATGTATGAGGATATATCAAGAGCCATACATACCTCTAGGACACACTACAATATTGTAATGGGAGATTTCAACGCAAAACTCGGCGAACGAAGTGGGGCAGAGTTGAGAGTGGGGCAATTTGGATACGGGCAACGGAACCAGAGAGGTCAAATGCTGGCCGATTTCATGGAAAGGGAGGGCCTCTACATGATGAACTCCTTTTTCAGGAAACGGCCACATCGAAAGTGGACTTGGCTTAGTCCCGATGGTTCCACGAGAAACGAGATTGACTTCATCATGTCTACGAAGCGAAATATATTCAATGATGTCTCTGTGATCAATAGAGTGAAAACTGGGAGCGATCACCGTATGGTAAGAGGCACATTGAATATTGACGTTGTCCGTGAACGGAACAGACTGGTGAAGTCAACGCTCCGACCCACTCGCGCTCATATCCAAGACCCCGAGAGCTTCCAACTGGAGCTGCAAAACCGCTTCGCTTGCCTCGAGAATTGCGAATCCGTGGACGAGCTAAACAATAGGCTAGTGGAAACTGTCCATACGGTTGGGATGAAATTCTATAAACCCCGTAGAAAGAAAACCAAGAGATTCTCAGACCATACTCTTAATCTCATGGAACAGAGACATGCAATGAGCTTGCAGTCTGCAGCAGACGCGTCCGCATACCGGCAGATCAATAGACAGATCTCTAAATCGCAAAAGCGTGATGTGCGACACTTTAATGCCGAGCGTATACGAGATACCATCGAACGCAACAAAGGCACTAAAGTGTTCGCAAAAGATCTGTCTATCGGTCAGAGCCAGTTGACGCGGCTGAGGACTCATAACGGCGAACTCATTGCATCTGGACCTGAGATTCGGAGGGAGGTTGAGAGTTTCTATGGGCAGTTATACACATCGACCTGCAAGCCTATTGATAGTTTGGCTAAAGATCCTCGTGCCAAACTTACTCGACATTATACCGAAGATATCCCGGACGTCAGCTTGTACGAGATTAGTATGGCCCTTAAACAGATGAAGAACAGCAAGGCACCTGGTGATGACGGAATCACAGCGGAACTCCTGAAGGCGGGTGGAAAACCCATTCTAAAAGTCCTTCAGCGAATGTTCAATTCCGTCATCCTGGAAGGTACGGTGCCAAAGGCGTGGCATAGGAGCGTGGTAGTTCTGTTCTTCAAGAAAGGTGACAACACCTTATTGAAGAACTATAGACCTATTGCGCTGCTAAGTCATGTCTATAAGCTGTTCTCGAGGGTCATTACGAATCGTCTCGCTCGCAAGTTTGACGACTTCCAGCCCCCCGAACAAGCCGGATTCCGAAAAGGCTTTAGTACCATAGACCACATCTTTACGCTGCGGCAGATTATACAGAAGACCGAGGAGTATAATCGGCCACTTTGCTTGGCGTTCGTGGACTATGAGAAAGCCTTCGATTCGGTGGAAACATGGGCCGTGTTGAGATCTTTGCAGAGATGCCGAATTGACCACCGGTACATACACGTGTTGAAGTGTTTGTACGAAAACGCCACTATGTCAGTCCGTATACAGGACCAAAGCACAGAGTCTATCCAACTGCAGCGTGGAGTGCGACAGGGAGATGTTATCTCCCCGAAGCTCTTTACTGCGGCGTTGGAGGACCTGTTTAAGCTTATGGAGTGGAACGGACTGGGCATCAACATCAACGGCGAGTACATCACTCATCTACGGTTTGCCGACGACGTGGTCATTATGGCAGAGACTCTGGAAGATCTCAATGCAATGCTCGATGACCTCAGCAGAGCTTCTCGACAGGTGGGCCTAAAAATGAACATGGATAAGACGAAAGTTATGTCCAATATCCATGTTCCGCTCCACCCAGTCATCGTTGAGAACTCTACACTCGAAATTGTTGACGAGTATACATACCTGGGACACATAGTCCAGCTAGGTAGGTCCAATTTCGAGAAAGAGGTCAACCGCCGAATCCAACTCGGTTGGGCAGCGTTCGGGAAGTTCCGGAAGACGTTTTCGTCCAATATCCCTCAGTGCCTGAAGACTAAAGTCTTCGAACAGTGCGTGTTGCCAGTGCTTACCTACGGATCGGAAACGTGGTCGCTGACTATGGGCCTCATTCGGAAGCTCAGAGTCACTCAGCGTGCGATGGAGAGGGCTATGCTCGGAGTTTCTCTACGCGATCAAATCAGAAATGAGGAGATCCGTAGCAGAACCAAAGTCACCGACATAGCCCTACGAATCGCGAACCTGAAGTGGCAATGGGCGGGGCACATAGTCCGACGAACCGATGGACGTTGGGGCCGGAAGGTGCTGGAATGGCGACCCCGCACCGGACGACGCAGTGTAGGAAGACCCCCCACAATGTGGACCGACGATATAAGGAGGGTCGCCGGTAGCGGCTGGAGCCAGGCGGCGCAAGATCGGGCCTTGTGGGCATCATTTCGTGAGACCTATGTCCAGCACTGGACGTCCATCGGTTGAAGCGACGAGCGACGACACTAGGTTAGTTTTCAAGCGACAAAAAAGGCTTTTAAGAAGAAAACGCCAAATTCTTTTGAAAAGGAAACGATACGTTCTTTTAAGAAGTAAATGCCATGGTTTTTTAATTAGCAACACCACTTTTTTTTAAGAACCATAAAAATCGTCATATCTATAGCTGCGATGGAGTTAGTACGTAAGTATGGCTATATACTGGGTAGTATATAGCCATACTTACGTACCAGTATACCATAAGATATGATGCTGTGAATATAGTGATGGGAAAAGGTCGATAAATAAAATTACAATATGTATATGGGATTATATATTTTGTAGACATAATAAAGCAACATTTACATTACCATAAACGAGTTTTACACCGTCGCACGAGCGGCGGCCGAAAAACTATTCGAATGTAACAGTACATTAACAAACCAAGCATATCCGCATGCACTCAGCAAGCGTGCCAACACACGCCTAGTCTTACATCATCACATTAAAAAAAAAACTTACGCCACAAATACTGAAAGGGAGAACAGAGATTAATAACTGTATATATTTTTTTTTACATTAAATGTACTTATACACTATCTAACCGTGAGTCTAAGCGCCCCGAAATGGAAGCGAAAACCCACATTTTAAATATCAATTCGTTAATATTTAGATATATTCGTAAATAATAAAAACAGAATAAAGACTAGACTTTACACTGATCAA
The DNA here is from genome assembly GCA_015832385.1 of Elymnias hypermnestra. Lineage (NCBI taxonomy): Eukaryota > Metazoa > Arthropoda > Insecta > Lepidoptera > Nymphalidae > Elymnias > Elymnias hypermnestra. The sequence goes on along the minus strand of JACTOM010000927.1, from coordinate 2,121,145 downwards.
CGATAAACTGCTAACATGTAGCGTTGAGTAGGGCATACGTATAAAGAGTCAACTCGTATTTTAGACGAATGTTTTTGTAATTTCGTTTTTAGGTCACTCCTATATACACGCTTGACTTTATGAATGCGCGAAGAGAGCGTTACGAAAAGTGTTGTCGGGCGAGGCGAACGGAAGTTGATATGAAGATACAAGTTAGTGATGATAGAAAGAGAGTTAGTTTTCGTATATTATTATAGTGTACTGCAGAGGTGCGAGCACACATTTTCTTTCGCTCTTTGTCTCCGATTATCTGTATCACATTGTGTTAAGCCTCGCCTCAACTGAAGTGGGTCTTCGTAATGAATCAGTACAAAAAGGAGGTTACTTCTTTTGTTCATGTCATGTCCTACCCAACACTACTAACAGCAACACTAGCGCCTCACAAGCGCAACACTAGCGTTGGGGCTGGCAACACAGACACCTTTATTTTTTTTATGTGGCTGTAAAAAGCTGGAACCCATGCCCTGAAAAATCTATTAAACAAAATTGGCAGTAAAAAATTTGTTTTTTTTTTTAATAAACTTGGCCAGTAAGTAATTTTGGTGTTTTTTTTTTTTATATTTCTGATTATATAATTTGGGAAATCATCTAATTATATATAAATGAAAAGAGAACAGTTGGTCGGTTTTTTTTATCATAACGCCTTTGATTCAGTAACGCGATAGGTCCGAAAAATCATATTGTTAATTTCAGAAATAATACTTTTACTAATAACTTATTAGTGTTTTAATATCGTATAATTACTAATAAACAATAACATAATTTTTTTTCTTACTGCGAGGCTTTTCAGCTGCGGGACGAAAGAGCCTCGTTCTCTCCGGGTTAGAGCCATTGGTTTATCGAAGTGCAGCTCCCAATAGTTAAGTTATTAATTGAACAGTCAATTAATTTTAGAGAGGGCTAATTCTTGAAGAAAAGGCGCGTAAATACGTTTTAAGTTTAGAATTGGGGTCTTTTGTAACCCCCGTTCGGATCACGCGTGTTTTTTTTGTAGGTAATAGTATAAGTTCAAGCTCTTACGCCATATATCCCCAAAGTTGTGCGTGTTGCCAGCGGTACTCAAACAACTGAGCGAACAAATTATATTATAGTTTCCCTAAAACGTAACACGTGACGAGCACTGTCCATACAGGCAAATCAATAATATACACCATATATGTTATTTACTCTTTTACCTACTTAATAAATTATATAAATAATCTGAATTCATTAAAACAAGTCTTAGGCATTTAACGTTATATGTCGTGGTAGTACCGTGACGGACCGACGGACCGTTTGGGCCCCGCACACTATACATATATATCATAAATTATAATACAAGTAAATCAGACGAAAAATAAACATCTTATTTTAAATTTACACTACAACTAAACGAGTAAGTCTTAAAAAAACCGATAAAGAACAAGTAGAGTGCGGAGACCATTAGAAATATTTACAAAATTTGTTTAAGCCAACTCAAAGCCGTTGATGTAATGAACGCAAGATGTTGAAACTAGTTCATATTAAAACATTGATTGTGCACAGATATTCAATTCTTTGAATATACATAAAAAAGTTAGAACGTTACTTCTCTATCAATAGATGATACAACAGGAGAAGGGGACAATTATCGTAAGTTTATTTTAATTTATTTTTAGGGGTAACCGGCATAAATAACATGACAGAGACAATGGGAATAACAAACAGAATATTTGCCTTTATAATTATATTTCAGGTAACCACCATAAACAATGGAACAAAAACAATGAGAGTGTTTAATGAGTAAACAAGAAAGTCGTTAATTGTGAGTTATTTTTGGGGGTAGCCGCTATAAATAACAGGACAAGCGAGTAGTGCCATTTAAAGAAGCGAAAATTGGGGATATCTCTGTATATAGCCCTATAAATAAATTACAGCTTCTCTACTGGGGTAATCGCCATAAATAACAAGACAGAGACAATAGAAATAACAAACAGAATATATGCCCTTATAATTAAATTTTGGGTATCCACCATAAACAATCGAACAGGGACAATGAGAATATTTAATTAGTGCATCAGAAAATTGTTAATTGTGCCTTATTTTTGGGGGAATCCGTATAAATAACAGGACAAATGAGTAGAGCCATTTAAAAATAGCGAAAATTAGGAATATCTCTGTATATTGTCCTATAAATAAATTACAACTTCTCCATTGGGGTAACCACCATAAATAACAGTCCAGAGACAATGATAGTATTGAATTAATACATAAGGAAGCCGTTCAGTAGGGATATTTATCCTTCAAAAAACATATCATGTTTTTTGAGGGATAAATATCATATAAGGAATCCTCCACAAATCACCGAAGGTTGAGACAGTGGTTTTTCCCGTAAAGGGTATGGGAGATTTTATTTATTACTTCTCCAATAAAGAGACGAAGAGCACAAAAGTATTTTCTCTGCAAAAAAAAACAGAGTAGTTATGTACCCTTAAAAGTAAGACATTTTAGGGCATTATAAACTGTAATCGAATTTCATGTTTTTCATTGCATTTTATAGATTTTTCTAAAAAATTAATAATACAAAAATTGTCCTCCTCCTACCCAAATCAATCCCCTCCTCTACGCTTCTCCGGATTATAAACAGAAATCATGAAGACATAGTAAACTATGTCTATATTTAGTCAAGATAAAGACCAATATATATGGGCTAAGATAAACCATAGTACATATTGTAACAAACAATATTATTTATACAGAAAATATCACTCTTTATTTTGATTCAGGTTTCAAAGAAAGTGAGAAAATGCTGATACATCTATTAGAAACCCGACAATATCATGATGAAGGTGACTACTACTTTTTGTGATACAATACATAAAGCGAAATTTCATAGACAATACCATTCCAGCCAAAGATTCCAAATGGTCCATTTTTGGCACACTTCCTCGCAAATAATTGTAAAATAATACTAGACGACGCATGGATTGGCAGTGTCTATGGTCTATTGGCATGACCTTGCATCTATAACCTTAGATTGATGCCACAGATTAAATACGCCATAATTTTTTTATTATGAAATGATATATCATATAAAATGGCTTATTCATTGATTTTTTTTATAAATATAATTGCGACACCACTATGCGGGACATGTTTCTTCGCTCTTTAATATAGTCAAATTCAATTATTGGTATTTGAACGGTTACAAAAAGACGTATCTTCAACACACCTACTATAAGACGATATGTATCACTGTTGCGATATGCTTTTTTTTATTTCAAACCAATCGTTTACAAAAGGAGATGGTCCCAAAAATATAGAGCGAAGGACAAATATGTGTACACATACAAAAAAAATAATTGTGACACTTTTTATTGTTCATAATTTTTGTTGAAATTACAAAAAATAACTGTCTCCACCATAAATATCGGTATAGGAATAATTGAGGTAGTTCCATGTGTAAATAGCAAGGATGAGGATTTGCACCAATACATAAAGTAATTAGGGCTTATTTTTGGGGGTAACTGCCACATATACAAAGGGTTTACTTACACAAGGGTATAAAATCAAGGCAAGGGCAATGGTAGTTTTGCCTTTTGTGTAATAGAAAAGAAGTATTGGACTCGATTTTAAAGTATTTACGCCCTGCATGTGACGTAGTCGTCATAAATAATGGGACATGCCGACATAATTCACTCAAAAATGGACCGTCTCCTTCGTTCGATATCAGCACAACTTTCTATAAGCCATTTCGTATAATCTCGTGTTTATTTTGATTACCCGCCGAAATTCTTTAAGAAAGCGGTATAGACTATAAATATTAGCATAGACAATTTCGGCGGGCGATTCAAAATACACAGACCGGGAAAGAGCGAGCAAACATTATCCCGCTGGTAAACTACAATAAACATCTTTGGTACATTTTGTGAGCAAAGACAAGTGATAACGGTTTGAGTAAACATTCATAGACAAGCCTTAAGCGAATAACCACTAGACGATATCGAACTAAGCATGGCGAGATTAATAATCTATTACAAATAATTGTAAATAAAATTTAAATCTTTTTACCTTGATTTAATGTACGTTTTAGTATAACAAAAGTAACCTGTTGTTAATGTTCATGGTCTTATTGTCAGTTTACCTGTTATTGTGAAATTGATTCCCCTGTTACATAAAGAAGTTATTAGAAAGTTACTCGATATTGTTATTTCTTGACCTTGTTAGATAATGCTAATTTGTTACCAGCTATGTGTTGTTGGTATTTTGTTGTCTTTGTTACCAGATACTGGTTTTTGATGCCCTTGTTACCAGGCACCTGTTAGTGGTATTTTGATGCCTCTGTTACGAGATACCTGTCATTCACATTTTACACCCTTGTTAACAGGTGTCTGTTCTTGAGATTTTGAGTTACCAGATACCTGTTATCGGTATTTTGATGACTCTGTTCCCAGATAACTGTTATTGGTATTGGATGTCTCTGCAATCAGGTACCTGTTATCGGTATTTTGACGCGCGTGTTACCAGGTCATTTGTTTATGCCACTTTGAAGTCATCGATTGAAGTTATTATTTTGATGCCATCTTTACAAGGTTACCTGTGATTATATTTAATATATTGATACCACTGTTACATAATGGTTATGTTATGTGTATTTAGATATCATTGTTACAGATTTTATAGGCTTTCTTACTTTAAAATGTACTTAAAGTCAAGGATTGTTTTTATTGATAGTTATTTACAATAAATTATTCATATCACCACCTTTATAACGAATGCTGTCGTTGCCGTCAGTATTGAACCTTCCGTCCATCGAAGCGCATTCCCATCAACATGAAGCCCTACGAGTGTACCATCACTGGAATGTCCGACTCGATACGAGCAAAACCAACGGCCCGGCTATACAATATTGCTTCACGTAAGCGTATCCGATATTAACACGTCACACCCATTTGTACTTAACACACAGACTATATATCGAATAAATATACTCAATAAAACAACCTAATTTCCCCGTTTCGTTGTCTTGAACGGACAGGCGAGTCGACTTAACTACCGGGGGTCAAACAACAGCCGCATAAGTATTAACGCCACCGCGGTTTTTAAGAGGAAATACAAAACAAAATGGCTTCCAACTATGAAGTTAGGTCAAAATAATGTTCAAATAGTATTTTAAACCTTGAAAAGACTTACAATTTTGAAAGTGATTCTAATTATGAAAGTGTTTCAAACTTTGAAATTGATTCTAATATTGAAGGAGTTTCCCATTTTGAAAGTGGTTCAAACTTTAAAAATACCTTCAATTATGAAAGTGTTTCAAACTTTGAAATCGATTCCAATTTTGAAACAGTTTGCCATTTTAAAAGTGTTGCCACTTCGAAAATTTTCCTATTTTGAAAGTGTTTCCAATTATGAAAGTGTTTCAAACTTTGAAATAGATTCCAATATTGAAGGAGTTTCCAATTTTTGAAAATATTTCCAAATTTCGAAGTGTTCCCGTTTTGAAAATGCTACTAATTTTGAACGAGTTTCTTAACTTCGAATCTTAATATTAAAAACCGTTCATATTTTAAAAGCCTTTTTATCTGTTGAAAGTGTTACAAATTTCGGAAGTGTTTCCAATTTTGAAATTGTTTCAAACTTGCTTAATATTTATCGCCATAATTTTAAGCGTAGATTGGGTGGCACTTAAAAGCAGCCAAATCGGTAACTACGGCAACGTTAATACGTAACTACTAAACAACCTAATCTCCCCGTTTCGTTGTATTGAACAGGCGAGTCGACCTAACTACGGGGGTCACACGAAGAATAAATACAGGAACAACATCTACACATTCTGTCTCATCGAAAACACCGAAATACTATCGAAATCCACGCACAAATATCTAAGAGATACAAAATTTATATACGCTTTGTAATAAACTACAAAGATGCCTTCGAATTTGCACTCGTACATTATGTACACTGGCAACACTTCGGGTCGAAACGGCGCACGCAATTTCGAGCCGTATCCCATTGTAAATAAGACGAATATCGCGTGCGCGATTCCGAAGGCTAACCGAAGTGTCGTTGGGCGTATCGCAATATCAGTGAATCCGCCGAATGTATATATTAAATTTATACATAATACTTTATATAATCGTTGCACTAGTTTTTTCGATACACGCGAATATTCGCGCGAATTCACTGGTGGTCCATGTATCGAGTATCGACATCGGGGAGCACAACACCAAAACACACGCGGGTAACGACACATCGAGATTACGCTCCGTGAGGTCCGAGCGGCCGCGTATCGATATCGATTATCGACATGGCTCTAGGCGCCGGAGAAGCCGTAAACTTCGAGAACGCGTATCTCGAAGTCGCCGCTGGGACAGAGGGGCGGGTTGTTGAAAGTGGAGCAGCGGTCCGTTTTGCCGAACCTGATGTTCTCGTCCATCCAAATGGCCTGCCCGTCGCTGTAACAGAACATAAAAATTCAACAAATGCTGCATTACTTGACAAAGTTGTAGGGCATTTCAATTTAGTGCCCTAAACGAAACTAAACATCAAAGGCACGTCAGGATTAGACGACGTTGCGGTAGTATCAGGCGGTAAAAAAAATAACATGTATCACATGTACGTCCATTAAATTTCAGTGAAGACCTTCATCTTCTATAACGTTCCTTTCACACGGCAGTCAAGTTTTGCAGGACCAGCTTTTTATTGTATCCTGCAAAACTGGACGTGGTGTTTACATGACAGTTCAGTTTTGCAGGATCCAGTATAAAGCTGGTGCCGCAAACCTGGACTGCCGTATGAACACGGTTGAATGAGTACACCGGTTATCAGGTGTAATGGACGTGAATACTTTTCTAATATTCTATTGGTATTACCGGCGTCGACAAAGAAATAGAAGATTCTGTGTTCATCCTATTCTGACACAACGCTCGTATTTTGGTATTTTTCTGAATCTTATGAGCGATTTGAGAAGAAGGCGCGGGGCGAGGGCTGCCACCACTCTACTATCCCGCATGGAAACCCGGTTTTTACAGGACTACGGATCCAATTTCAAGTGACTAAATCGAATGGCACAATTCGTATGAAGGCTGACGTATAAACACATTCGTCATCGAACAGAATCCTGCAGAAAACGAGATCCTGCAAAAAACTGGACTGCCGTGTGAAAGGGGTGTAACTTCTACATCCTTAAAGAAAATGAGATACTGCAATGTAGACGGTTTTTGGTGAAATATAAGTCTGCCAGTTATCACCTCAAACTTACTCTGATCAGTCCAGGAATCTAACTAAATCAAGCCCATGTTATTAGACAGAATCTTTTTCGCCTGGTTAATTTATCAACCAATGTATTTGGGCACAAGGAACCTGTTAATCAGCATAAGTAACGATTAGGAATAATTCACAATTCCTGTGTTCCTTCAAATTTTAAAGGAAACCAACTGGTCCTTGTGATTAAACTTAATATTGCCTTTTATATTTTTCACTTGAGGACGTGTTAGAAAGAAGTCTTCTCCCCCCCCCCCCCCCTCTAAATACACCCAAAAACTATTTAACGGCTTAAGTGAGTCTCAGGTTGGATTCTATTTTTTTATCAACATACCCTCCACCGATGGTAATCATCGTATTGTCTGCGGCCATAAACAGTGAATTGGCGTGTGAGGTCTTCGTGTCGCCTTCGTCTTTGGAGTCGTCTTTCGGGCACCCGACCCAAGGGTATTTAGCGCGGTTTGGATGGAGGCTGAAATGTTTAAGATTTAGTGGATTGCTACTGACCCTCCTCCGATGGTGATCATCTTTGAGTCCGCGGCCATGAAGAGCTCTGAGGCGTGTGATACGCGCTCCTCGCCTTTGCCCTCGGCGGACATCGAACACCCCACCCACGGGTACTTGTTGCGCTCCGGGTAAAGGCTGTAATATCAACGCGTACACGCTTATCGCTTGATGTTGGTGATACGTGAGTGTAATGATATTCAACTTTGAACTGAGTTTTTAATATGTCTTGTTGTTGTCTTTAGGGACCATTTGAAGATATACTGCTTTAATTTTAAAAATAATCAATGTGTGCAATTCACGAGTGGTAGAAGTGCAACATTCAACAGCCGAATGTAAAATTTCAGCATCAGGATTAGTGTAAGTTTTAGTAATGATTTAATTTTTATTCCCACCACGCCTTGGTGGACACGAGTGGAGTTTTACGAAAGAGAGCCACGAATCTCAGGAATTTTTGTGTCTGTCTCTTTTTACTGTCGCGTTTTCGTTACATCGAATTTTAAATCACGATGCTAATGAAGTTTTCAATCATATTCGAATTTAATTATATTAATTCAACTAATTTCGATTGGCCCAAAAAGCGTACGTTTGTTCGGGATAGTTGATTCTATCTAAGAAATAGGCAACCAAATCTGTAGTTTTAAACATGTATTTCAGTAAGTGTGAAATTAAACTTCCATGTTCAATTTGAACCAATATACTTTGTATGTTAGAGTGTATATAAAATTATGTAGAGACTTATTGTGCGTTTAATAGAAAAAAGCCTGGGAGATATTTCTATTGTGTTAAGTTTAAATTTGTTTACATGTTGAAGTTTTCGTTACTCAGTTAAACAGACTGAGTTTGTCTATGGTTCAGTAAGCGTCACGTTTTAATTGTATACGAGGTGTGTTCAAAAAGTATCGCGAATTTTGAATTTTCGCGGGTTACGTATATTCGAATTTCGAATTTTTTGTGGCGTTATGTTGGTACTCATGTCTCTCACTTATGCCGACAAGCTCGGCCATTTTGAATGTTCATTTAATTGTTGACAGCTGCTTTGCTTGCACGTGTTTTGGATCGTCTTCGATTTTTACCTATTCAAAAAAATGGATCAAAGAACCTGTATCAAATTTTGTGTGAAAAACGAAATTAAGTGCGCGGATGCATTCCGAATGTTGACTGTGGCATACGGAGAAGCTACCTTGGACCGAAGCAACGTTTATCGGTGGTACAAAATGTTCTCAGAAGGCCGAGAAGATGTGAACGACGAAGAGCGTGCCGGACGCCCGAGCACTTCAACAACAGACGAAAAAATTAATGAAGTGGAGAAAATGGTATTGGCCAATCGTCGAATCACCGTTAGAGAAGTTGCTGAGGACCTAAACATATCGATTGGCTCGTGCCATTCGATTTTTATCAATGATTTGGGCATGAGACGGGTCGCCGCGAAATTCGTACCAAAATTGCTCAATTGTGACCAAAAACAGCATCGCATGAACATTGCTAATGAGATGTTAAACTCTGTCCGCGACGACCCAAATTTGCTCCAGAGGGTCATAACTGGTGACGAATCGTGGGTTTATGGTTATGACGTGGAAACCAAAGCTCAATCATCTCAATGGAAGCTGCCGCACGAACCAAGACCGAAAAAAGCGCGCCAAGTTCGATCGAATGTGAAAGTTTTGCTGACAGTTTTCTTTGATTGCAGGGGCGTGGTGCATCATGAGTTCTTGCCACAGGGAAGAACGGTCAATAAGGAATATTACCTGCAAGTTATGCGCAATTTGCGCGAAGCAATCCGCCAGAAACGCCCGGATTTGTGGAAGAACAAAAATTGGCTTTTGCACCACGATAACGCCCCTGCTCACACATCGTTGCTTGTGCGCGACTTTTTGGCCAAAAACAACACACTAATGATGCCGCAGCCACCGTATTCCCCAGATCTGGCCCCCTGTGACTTTTTCTTGTTCCCTAAACTGAAGAGGCCCATGAAAGGACGACGTTACTCTTCTCTTGACGAGATAAAGACGGCATCGAAGGAGGAGCTGAACAAGATAAAAAAAAATGATTTTTTGAAGTGCTTCGAAGATTGGAAAAACCGTTGGCACAAGTGTATAATATCTCATGGGGATTACTTTGAAGGGGACAAAATAGATATTCATGAATAAATAAATAATTTTTGAAAAACCACAAAATTCGCGACACTTTTTGAACACACAGCGTACATAGAAAACAAAACGACTAGTTTAAGTTATTGAAAGAGATTTTGTAATAAAGTAGGTCTTCAGATCATCTGTGATAGGCTCAGATCGTTTGGAATTATTACTATTATCTATTTTAACGACAAGGACATAAATAATGAGAGAAGAATTCATTAAAACAACGACACAAGTAAAACATTATCCCTTGCCAAAATGAACTAAAGTCCTACTAAGAAAAATATTTCATATTGCTATCTACTTATCGTTCTACCCGCAAAAAGCATTGTATCCAAAAAAAAAACTACATAAAATAAATGAATCAAGCGATCATAAAAAGGCAAAACGTTATTATTATTAATAATAATATTTTTTGAATAAATAATAATCATATCGATATAATATTAAATGTAATCGGATAAACTACATTTATATAATTTTGAGATGCAATTGTGTACGTTTTAGTATGTTTTAAGTGTATTATAATATAGGTAAAAAATTGTATTTTGAATATTGGTACATATAAATAAATAATAATGTATCTGTAAATAAAATAGAGAGGTTTTGAAGCGACATTTCCTGTAAAGTTATTTTTTGCATGAAAAATAGAGTAAAGTAAGTTAAGGTAAGTAGCAGCCCATTAACGTCCCACTGCTGGGCACAAGCCTCCTCACTTATAGGAGAGAGGGTTTTTAGAGCATAGACCCACCACGCTGCTCCACTGCGGATTGGCAGGCATAGTACACAAGTGCACTCTCTATTCCATCACTTTTATAGTCCGAAGTAACGGGAATCCGACACGACCGGAGATGAATCAGACGCAGGACCGACGCCTTAACGTGCTCTCCGAGGCACGCGGGTGGATCACACCGCCAACTTCCCAACTTCGGGCAAATATTGAGAAAATCTTAAATAGAAAACTGTTCTTAACAGCATTTCATTAAAATGGATATCTTAGAAGATATCAGGGATTAATTGAGAGGAGGTAAAGCTTGGTGTGTGTCCCGGTGTGGCAAAGTTACATAAGCAACAAATAGATTTATTATATAATAAAATGTGCAGAGTATATAAGAGAGAATGTGAGTGATTTATAAGCGTATAATGTGGCTGAACAAGTCTACAAAATAGTAAGTGATGAGCGTGCGATAAGCAACCGAAAGAGAAAGCCTTTACCCGAAGAACCCAAGTTATAATATATAAGAAAAAAATTACTAAATAATATATAATGGAGTCTAAAGCGAATTAGCCAAAACCATATTCAAACTAGACAAATTATATCAAATGTGAGTATAATTTGGCTTGTTTTTTTATTATATATAATATAAAATAAATCTTTAACAAAATATAAATAAAATAATATAACAGTATTATAGGAGAAAGAAGTTAAAAGAAAACAAATCAATATCATTACATGATGATTAAATTGTCAATAAGACAGTAAAATTTAAGTAGCAGGCCTTTAAAGTCCCTCTGCTGCAGTCTCGTACGAGAGAGGGTTATTAGACCCACCACGCTGCTCCTCTGCGGATTGGCAGGCATGGTACACAAGTCCACTCTCTATTTCTTTACTCTCATAGTCTGATGTGACGGCTTAACGTGCTATCCGAGGCACGAGGGTGGAACACATCACCAACTTCCCAACTTCGGGTAAATAATGAGGAAATGTTATCAGAAAACTCAATTTCGGGACTCGAACGCGGGACCTCAAGACTGTGGCCGAACATGCTAACTACTAGACCAACATACATACATACATACATAGCATCACGCCTCATTCCCATAGGGGTAGGCAGAGACAACATCCTTCCACTTGCCACGATCCTTGCATATCTCCTTCGCTTCTTTCAATCTCATTAAACCTTTCATACAAGTTCGTCGGTTTAGAGTACTCTTGACCTGGCCGTTATTTAAAATGTCCTGGATTTGGTCCAGGAACGTTCGCCTCGGTCTTCCCCTTCCAACTTTCGCATTCACTCTTGACTCATAAATCCTTTTTGTCAGTCTCCTTTCATTCATTCTCTCTACATGCCCAAACCATCTAAGCATACCTTTCTCAATTTTAGTCACTACGTCTTCTTTTAAACCAACACGTTCTCTAACTAGACCAATGAGGCAGTTATATATAATAAGACAGTAACAATTGACTTTACAATCTCTTATGCAACAATAAGTCTCAATAAAATTGATATAATTTGCCTCCTACTATTGTATGGCAAAAGGCAACAAATAAATAAAATAACAATATATAACGTAACTACCTCATTGGTCTAGTGGTTAGCATGTTCGACTACAGACATGAGGTCCTGGGATCGAGTCCAGGGTTGGACAAATTAAAAAATCAATATTGAGTTTTCTATTAAGATTTTCTTAATATTTGCCCGTATTTGGGAGGTTGGCGGTGTGACCCACCCCCGTGCCTCGGAGAGCACGTTAAGCCGTCGGCCCTGCGCCTGATCTCTCTCCAGTTGTGTCGGATTCCCGTCACATCGGACTATGAGAGTGAAGGAATAGAGTGCACTTGTGTGTACTATGCATGCCAATCTGCAGTGGAGCAGCGTGGTGGGTCTATGCTCTAAAAACCCTGGCTCCTTGGAGTGAGGAGGCCTGTGCCCAGCAGTGGGACGTTAATGGGCTGCTACTTACTTACTATATATAACGTATACCCTCAAACCTTCATATCTACCTTTATAAAAAAACAATATTAAACATATAATTAATATATAAAAAATAGCAAAATTATAAGCTCTAAAAGCGTTAAAATATAAGAAATATTAATACTAATATACCAAAACCGTACCAAACCCAAATATTACGCGCTTGGGGACAAAAATAGGACATTATCACCCGCGAAAATTTTAAAGCGCAGGTGAGCAAGTCTCATTTTTCTTACACTGGAATGAAAAGCTCGTGAAAGTTATCGTCTTGTGTTAAAAGCTGCCTTTGAAATGTTGAACAAGTGTTTTGCAGGTTACCGAGAGGAAAAGCAAGTTAGGCGCATTCGCACCAGTGCAATCTAATAGGGAGAACGAGGCACTTTTAGACAATAGCCAAAAAACGAACATTTCATCCCTCGGTAATAAAGCGTGAACTACCCGCGTAAAGCACAATCTATTCACCATAGTAAATATTATTGGTATTTTCAATATATAATAAGATTGGATATAACATATTATAAGACTTAATTAAGACTAACCGCATTAAACTAACCGCGACAAGAAAAGGAATAAGATTATAGTCGGAACTGAAAAAGATTCCTTAAATACATTTAAATTTACAAGTCAATAGTAACGACGCTTTATTCGTATCATGAGCAGAAAACGTTACCTAAAGAGGAATGTCTCTCCAGTACCGAAGTACGCCTGCCTGTTGCCGCGCTCGTCCTTCTGGTTGCGTTCGAACCACCTCGTGGAGCAGTACGCGCCAAAAACCTAGATGGATAGATAGGAACACAGATAGAAACCCATGCAACAATAAACAACACAAAACCTAGACTGTGGATCAATGCAATCTGAAATGCTAGAAACTGTGTCATAAAAATTGCTAGACAACATGTTAATGTAAAGTCATGAACATGTTAAAAAAATCGCTAATAAACATACATAGCATCACGCCTCATTCCCATAGGGGTAGGCAGAGACCACATCCTTCCACTTGCCACGACCCTTGCATATCTCCTTCGCCTTTCTCACTCCCATTAAACCTTTCAAACAAGTTCGTCGGTTTAGAGTACTCTTGACTTGGTCCTTATTAAAAATGTCCTGGATTTGGTTCAGGAACGATCGCCTTGGTCTTCCCCTTCCAACTTTCGCATTCACTCTTGACTCATAAATCCTTTTTGTCAGTCTCCTTTCATTTATTCTCTCTACGTGCCCAAACCATCTAAGCATACCTTTCTCAACTTTAGTCACTACATCTTCTTTTATACCACAACGTACTCTTATCACACTATTATTATAATTTCTTACTCTGTCACTCAGTTTTAATCCACTCATACTTCTTAACGCTCTCATCTCTACCGCATTTATTTTACTTTTGTGATTCTTCTGCCATACCCCACTTTCACTACCATACATAAGTGTTGGCACCAACATTCCTCCTTGCACAGCCAGTCTGGACCTATGAGACACCATCTGGCTATTCATAAAGGCGCATAATCCATATTCCCTGCATTTAGGGCACTATTTACCATATTTACTCTCCTTGCAATATCACCTTCACATGTTCCATTTTTTGGAAATTTAGATCCCAAGTATGCAAATTCTTTCACCTCTTCCACTTGTTCCCCATCGATCGAAATATTGCTATTCATCATAGACTCGTCTCTTTCAAAATGCATGACTTTCGTTTTGTTTACATTCACTTTCATTCCTTTCCCTTTTAAAGCTTTATTCATAATATTTACCATCTCCTGTGGCTCATTAGCGGGTGACGCAAGTATTATAAGCTAATTTATAAATCGCTAATAAAGATTACCCAAATAAGACGTTACTTATTTGTCTTAATAAAAACTGAAGAATGAAAGTAACAAAGGAAGAGTCATTAACGTAAATTTTGAACTAAATAATAAGATCTTAATATCAGGTGTCTCGAAAGAAATTTTATATTTATTTAGCTTACTGCGTGAACGAAATGTATCCGAGGGGCGCGGGGCTTATGTCAATCGCTATGGAGTGCATCGAATCCGAAACGCAAAAATCAGAAACCCCTACATTCGCCTAAAGTGATGGTATAGCCTTCGATGTCGGCGCGAGGAATTATCGGCCCTTAGTTTTCTGAAGACGAACGGCGATGTGCAGTTATAGTGAATTCTGAGCGTTATATGGAGATGGTAGGCAACTCCCTGGTACCTGGACTGCAAATTTTTTTATAGCCATGGTCATGATAGATCATGGTCCCAACAGGACGGTGCAACTTCACATACGTCCAAGGACTTTGTGAAATTTTCTCAGGCAAATTGATCTCCCTGAGAGGTGACATAAATTGGTCTCAACGCAGTCCAGTTTTAACCCCTATGGAATTTTATTATGAGGTTATCTTAAATCCAAAATTTACGCCAATAAACTGATTTTACTGGCGCATTTAAAAGAAAATTTCCGTCACGAAATGGTAGCCATCACTGAGTCCACCTACCGAGCCGTCATAAGTAATATTACTGTTCGATTAAATGAGAGCCGAGAATGCGAGGGTCTACATTTAGACGATATTATTTTTAAGACATTAATCCCCAAAATGTGCATTTTAATAATTAATAAACATTTTTTCTATACACTGCTTACTTTTTTTTAATCGATCCACTATCTATAAAATATCCTTTTAGACACCCTGTATTAAGGCACCAACACGATATATGAAGATAATTTAGATCAAGATAGTTTTTCATAATATCACTTTAAATTTGACATGAAAACCTAACAAGGTGTACTTTCGAATTAATAATATTTGTAAATTAATAAATACTAAAAATGTGCAAAAAGCAATAGTAAAAATTTGTAAATTATTAGGACAGAGGGATAATTGTATCACAGAAATGGATCTCCTTGAACTAAAAGAATTTAATAATGATAACAAGTAGAATATAGTTAACCAAATATTTGCAAAGGAGGATTGAGATTATGGTATCATCAAAAATTATTTACAAGTTTTTGGTGTATTAATTTACGTCAATATTCTAATACCAAGTAAAATGCACATCGACGATAATAAAATTGATTCTATAAATGCTAGAGATACCAAAGGTAATAATAAATCACTAAATTCTAAAAGGCTACAATAAAATATTAGAATTGGGACTTTGTGGGCGTTACAATTAAGTAGAACAAGTAGAATAATAGAAGAAAAAAATAATAAGCTCGCCCTAAATAATACCCGCATATGTTCAAACAATTTATCACACTATACTTAATATTGGCGTAGAATTGACAGATTTAAAAGTTTCTTATACCACAACTTACCTCATTGTTGCATGTTTTGATCATGAGCAGAGTCGGCTCGTGGTGTTCGACCCTTACGTAGAAAGTGGTCAAGGAACAACCGTGTTCTTCTGTGGTATACAGCAGTACCGGCTGGTACATGGTTATGCGCACCGGGAGCCACGACCACAACGTAAATAGCTGGAACACGTAGTGAATACAGAAATACAATGATACTAATGAATTTTAAGTTTTTAACCAAGAAAACAAACTACGCAACGGGCATAAAATGTAATATTCTAGACGATGAACTAAAATGATATAAATTGTCATATTTAAACGAGATCATAGACACAGATACACTAAATAAAAACATCGACAAACGTCTATTTTAAGATGATATAAAGATTAAAAAGAAACATCTATATTTAGGAATCTAAGGTAAATTATTCTGTAAGAATGATTCATTTATATATATATATATATATATATATATATATATATATATATATATATTCATTTATAACCACAATGAAAAACTAAGCATTAAGTTTCTAAATTAATGCGTGTATGTTTTCAATGCAACAATGTGTCTACAATGTACAGTATCTTATATAGACAAATCATCTTTTCCATTTGTATATTCTGATGATGATAAATTAACAGATCATAATCTAAGATCTTCATTCTATGGAGGCTATTATTTAATAAAAAAAAGTAGATGGTTTAATAAATGAAAAATATAACATCATTAATAAAGTTTAAACAAATACAACACTTAGATATTCTAAAAATGTAAACAACGATTACGACATCACATAATTAGTTGTGTCGTTTTAGTGACTGCTACAGGTGCCAAGTGCTTGTGGACATCTATACAATTATACAACACTTAAAACAATATCTAGTTCGCTATAGATAATTCGACAGACAAACGACATCGCATGCAATATTACGATTTTAATAATCATGGACATTGATGGATTAAAGGGGAGACATTTCAACCATTTCGTCAGGAACTTACCGACTGTTACTGACTAACTTCTATTTAAAAACAAGGTGTTATTGCCCTAAACAGTTGATTTAATTTTGACGTAGTTCAATGATTCATATTTTGAATGCATGGCAAAAATGACCCCAAAAATTCAATTATTACACTATAAACTAATAAAAGATTAATACAATATAAATATTATTTGCAAAGATCACTACAGTCTCTAAACAAGAAAGCTAGCAATAGAACTGAAATAAATGTAACATTACATGATGATATTTAATGTGATCTTTATGGTGATAGTGTGTGTTCTATTAGTCCTCTTCCTTTTGCAACCCGAAGATATAGTGCGGTGACGTTATACATTGCCAAATGTTTATATCTCTCTTTTAATTATTGTTACAAAATTAGATATAGGCCGGTGTAAAATATAAGAAATATGAAATTGAAATATTTCCTACTATAGCTTTCCAGTCACCTATGTAACATAACGAAGGTTATTAAGATGATATAGTCAAATATGTGTAAGTACCAGTCGGGAGTTTAAATTTGAATACAATTAACGTCGAAAGTACAGAGAGATATAAACGGAGATATTTTCAATTTTTTATTAAGCTACCAAGTTTAACCCCAAGATAGAAGTACTTGATCCCTAATCGAACCTTCTGGCGGAGGTCTGACGAATGCTGGCGCTGATCCCTGAACACCGCGTTAGGGAAGGGGAACCACAGGGCCAGGTGAGAGGATCTTGGGCTCTGTGAACACTCCTAGATGATGATGAACAGCATCCGCGAAAATCAAAGTATCATGTAAGACTGTTGTTCCGATATTTATGTGAACTAAGTCGTTTTGTTTAACACGTTAACTTTTTATATTATTTGTTTTAAAAGGTCTTATTTTCTTGGCCTATAAGATACATCGTTAAGTTAAGGAAGATGACATCACTAACACAAAGAAAATTTAGATTCGAGGATATCGAGCTTTCATGCAAAACTCTAGCTATCGTTGATCAGATTTGATTATAAATAATTACATTAACATAAGTTAAATGGAAATGTAAATATGAATGACAAAACATCAATTCTTGCCGTAACTCCATTAAAGAATAATAAAATCTGAATCAACGATGACAATGAGATGTACAACAATAATGCAAAATAATATTACGAAATAAAAAATAAATCGAAGCGACCCTATCTGGAGTATTTAAAAAAAGCGGTCTTTGTTTCAATATTAAAATAAACACCTAGTAGAGGCAAGCGGTGCATCTAAACATCGATGATGGTCGCAAGCTCAAAAAACGGCGACACTTAGAAGTTTTTTGGTGACAATACTACTTTATCTTACTTCACTCTGGTCTAGAATCTGGGACTTGATCGCTTGTATTGGATAAACGCCCATCGAAAGGGCGCGCGGGCCCGGCGAACGTGAGCCCTAACAGGAAATTTGACACAATGTTAGCACTCACACAAAACAATCGTTTACATGCGCCGTTACATGTTCATCTATAAACCTATACACAGGTGTTAATCATCTCAAGCTATTTTCAACTGCCTCTTACAGCAAAACTTACGTTTTCAATATGTATCTCCAACTCACCCAATCTCACACGCATGCCATATTTCACAATATAACAAACTTAAATACGTAAAACTTAATCAAAAATCTGAACACTTGGCAAAAACAACACACTGAAACATTTAGGTGAACGCAAATAGTAACAGATCCATTCAAAGCCAATGCAATGAACTTCGAACAGTGTTTGTCTGAGTATTGTAGTTTTATTTCTGTCTGATGAGGATCGTGTCGAATTGAATGATCACATCGATAGAACACAACATGATAAATTAATCACATAAAATATCGCTACACCGATCGAAACATAACAAAACTTGGATTCGACGAAAGGAAAGGATACAAGAGGATTTATTATACAAGAAATTAAGACTCGTGGTATGTCTCATCGAATTTGTATGAGGATTCGACGTAATTGAAGTTAGTTGTGTTAGAAACGCAACCGAATGATTGAATGAGAAAGAAAAGCGAAAGCCACGCCTAATGTTGTCGTGTACGATACCATCTGTTTGCACGTTTCCTCAGACATTCTCTGCAAACCAAGTAAAATGATTTCTAATACACAATAATTATACTGATTACATAAATGAATACTTCTTTCGTGGCGTGGTGGTGCAGTTGGTGAAGTTAAAACGTCTTCCGCGTCAGTCGATTGTGAATTAATTCAACAAAAGATAGCTCAAAAAGCGTATACCATTAACCAATACATTTTATTGCAATATATCCCCAACGTAATAGCTTCAAATAAGTGTATATTTTAGGGTTACTACAAAATATGTTTGCTAATATCAACTTAAGTCATTTTCGACATACGTTTCGCCCTCAAAGCATCTTAGTAATCTTATGATTTTATTTATCCTGAGGATGCTACAGTTATGAGGCGGAATGTAAGTCTAGTGCTCTTTAATTGGTGCAGTTTTTTATAAAACAATTTAGCTCTCCTGGCTTGTCATCGAAATCTATTTATTTATGTTATTTATAATTCCGAACTGATATCATTATAATTATCTTATCATTGTACTAAATATCGTAATCTGCAAAATTAAAATAGTTTACATTACGGGATCTTAAGAGATTGTCTAGAATGATAAACAATAGCATTGAAATTTATTGTTTCATGTAATTATATCAGCAGACTTAAGGACTTCAGTGATCATCAAAGTAAAGTTTACTTTTTGTAATTTGATTGTTTGTATGTGTATTTGCGTGCTTTAAACCTACCTCGCGAATGGTGAGTGTGTGTGACATCATCTGTATGTTGACCTGCGATTGGCTCGTAGGCAGGTTGTCTGATGACCGCGACTTTATCAGGCGTGATCCCGTCCTTACTTGTTTTGACCTTAGAGTCATCTCTGTCTTGATGAACACCCGGGAAATATACTGTGAACTGCAAAGAAAATATTGTTTAATCGGTGTTTACTCTAAGTTTTTGAACTGGATAAAATGGCATCTATTGATGTACATCATTATACAGGAAACAATAAGATGTAATAATATTAACGCAGGTCAATGAGTTATCATCTCAGTCTGTAACTTCGCACATCATTATGGGGGATTACTACTGAAACTCTTAACTTACTTTTGTCTTATTTCACTTTACTAAAAATGTCCAAATGTGATGCCAGAAATGCATTCGTTAAAGATATGACACAATAAATCTTAAAGGCCCTGGAATAGAGGATTATCTATATTATTAGAAGAGAGTAAAGGAAATTGTATACCTACCTTAGTGCCCTTATACTAAAAGCAGTCCTTAGGAGTTTGGTGGGGGAGGCAGGCATGTTCCTGCAGAACTTATCAACAGCGTGGTCGACTCCGTTCTTCGTGGCTTCAGCGTACCACTCCGAGTTTTGGTTGGTGGAGTGCTTATGGAACAGGATGAGAATAGCGAGAGCTACCCTGTAGAATACCTGAGGGAGTGACAGTTACACGCAAAGTTAGCAATCTTTAGAATAGCAGTAATAAATTGGTCATCTAAAGACTATTTTGTCAATGAGGATTGCGAGCACTGACTTATAGTATACTTTAGACTTGTAATAGACTTTTTATGTTCTCCTAATTGAATTTTCCGACCAGATGAGCCATCTGCGCAAGAACAATAGCACACTTAAAAGTAAGTGTACTTTCTATACCTTCACTTTCATAGTTCATCGCGACACCAAGTACAACTGGAAATAAATTAGGTGGGATCGACAACTCAAGGCGCTTTGCAAATAAATATAATTTAAAAAAAGTTAAAAACGTCGATTATCAATTGATCCCGGTATCTCATCTTCGTCGTCGTCGTCGTCGTCGCTTCAACCGATGGACGTCCACTGCTGGACATAGGTCTCACGTAATGATGTCCACAAGGCCCGATCTTGCGCCGCCTGGCTCCAGCGGCTACCGGCGACCCTCTTTATGTCGTCGGTCCACCTTGTGGGGGGTCTCCCTACACTGCGCCGCCCGGTGCGGGGTCGCCACTCCAGCACCTTCGAGCCCCAGCGTCCATCGGTCCGTCGGACTATGTGCCCCGCCCATTGCCACTTCAGGTTCGCGATTCGTAGGGCTATGTCGATGACTTTGGTTCTACTACGGATCTCCTCATTTCTGATTTGTATTGTATCCTCATCTTAAGTATTCGAAAAGACTGAACACTATTTTATATTGTATTAAGTAATCAAGGTCATGAAAGACTATAAAATATATCTGTCACTGTTCTATAAAATATATGTGTCACAAAAACATCACTGTTGACGCTATCGTCAATTTCGTTATATATATATAATGGTTTTTTATTATTTGTTTTTGACTTTGGCTACTAATGGATCCAATAACGGATGACAATTGTCGCATACGCTTTTGCAGATGCAGTGCTGAAGGCAGCTGCAGAAGCAAACGGTGCCATTGCTAATATAGAAGCGATATTTAAATCGGAAATAATTAAAAGAAGAAAGTAAAGGATGGAAAAGAAAAGGAAATTAAATAATGAACAATTATGATGAAAGGACACTGTCACCATTAGTGACTGATTCCTATAAGATTTTTATAAAAGTCAGTAACGTACCTTGATACCCTCGTGGTAGAAGCAGTCGAGCACCCTCACGAGGTGGGGGAATGGCAAGGCGGCGAGGATCCACCACTGCCAGTCGGCGTAGATGCGCTCGGGGCCGATGGCGCCGGACAGTCGCGACAGATGCTGCGCGGCTGACTTCTGCAACCAAGTGGCGATGTTGTATGGCTGCAGCATCATGCACGTCGGGTCATCGACATTACGTTTAGGACACGCAAGCATAAAGTAGAAAGAAATAAAAGTAATGCGTGCGTTCAAAGTATACATGTCAGAAGCGAAATTTCTTTGGCAAAGTAATTTTTACGTCTTGTTTATATTTATACAAATCTAAAAGTTTAGAATTCCGAGACTTAGTGTGAGGGGAAAGAGGAAAATGTTAGGAATTTCATTGTCATTTAAATCTCAAATGAGAAATTGTAAATAAAAAACTGTGTTACTCATATGAAACAGCACCGTTTAAATATTGATACCGCCATACCTGGGATCGAACCCGCAACCTCATGCTGTGCTATGCATTTAATATTAAATCCGTGCATCTCGTTGACACCAGTCCTATGTTAATCTTAACATACTATATCTATTATATAATTAGGGAAATATACTATAAATATTGTAACTTTGCCCGTTATATTATAGTAATAAGTATCTTAGTTTATGTCTTTTTATTTTTAACTTGTGTGCAATAAAGTGTTTTCTCTCTATCGTCCCCTACTAACAGGTGAGAGCACAGTCAAGCTGAAGAGTTTGTTTGCTTGAACACATTAATCTCAGGAACTACTGGTCCGATTTGAAAAATTCTTACAGTGTTAGATAGAACATTTATCGAGGAAGTCTATAAGCTATATCATCTCGCTAATATCAATACGAGTGGTGCACCAATAAAGAATATTTCAAAATCAGGATGTTTTCCGTTTAAGAGCATCCGCTGCGTAAACGGTTAAAGTTTCGCAAAAAACATGTATGACAGAATTGTTCCGCTTTAACAGTTCTAAGAAAAAGTTCGCGACATCATATGTCTATCTTTTAAGATTAGCGCACTATAACCTTTATTATGTTAACCTTTATTATTGTTCACTGCGTATACATATTAGAAAACTTGTTGTACGTACACAAAAACATTGACTCTTTTAATAAAAAGAGTGAATGTATATCATATAACTTACGAAACAAAAACAAACTTGTTGTAAATTCTAGTAGGCTACATAAAATTAACAACTCATTTAAGGGTAACTGTATACGTTTCTATAATAAACTCCCACAAGACGTTTTANGAATCAATTCAAACTTTTGAAACGTCAAATAGCTTTTTTCACACTCTAATTCTAATGTACAACAGCACGTAATAACGTGATGATGTATAGCATATAGTCTTGGTGGAATCAATTCAAACTTTTGAAACGTCAAATAGCTTTTTTCACACTCTAATTCTAATGTACAACAGCACGTAATAACGTGATGATGTATAGCATATAGTCTTGGTGGAATCAATTCAAACTTTTGAAACGTCAAATAGCTTTTTTCACACTCTAATTCTAATGTACAACAGCACGTAATAACGTGATGATGTATAGCATATAGTCTTGGTGGAATCAATTCAAACTTTTGAAACGTCAAATAGCTTTTTTCACACTCTAATTCTAATGTACAACAGCACGTAATAACGTGATGATGTATAGCATATAGTCTTGGTGGAATCAATTCAAACTTTTGAAACGTCAAATAGCTTTTTTCACACTCTAATTCTAATGTACAACAGCACGTAATAACGTGATGATGTATAGCATATAGTCTTGGTGGAATCAATTCAAACTTTTGAAACGTCAAATAGCTTTTTTCACACTCTAATTCTAATGTACAACAGCACGTAATAACGTGATGATGTATAGCATATAGTCTTGGTGGAATCAATTCAAACTTTTGAAACGTCAAATAGCTTTTTTCACACTCTAATTCTAATGTACAACAGCACGTAATAACGTGATGATGTATAGCATATAGTCTTGGTGGAATCAATTCAAACTTTTGAAACGTCAAATAGCTTTTTTCACACTCTAATTCTAATGTACAACAGCACGTAATAACGTGATGATGTATAGCATATAGTCTTGGTGGAATCAATTCAAACTTTTGAAACGTCAAATAGCTTTTTTCACACTCTAATTCTAATGTACAACAGCACGTAATAACGTGATGATGTATAGCATATAGTCTTGGTGGAATCAATTCAAACTTTTGAAACGTCAAATAGCTTTTTTCACACTCTAATTCTAATGTACAACAGCACGTAATAACGTGATGATGTATAGCATATAGTCTTGGTGGAATCAATTCAAACTTTTGAAACGTCAAATAGCTTTTTTCACACTCTAATTCTAATGTACAACTGATGATGGTATTAAGGAATAATTATAATCTAAACTATAACTGCCTCATTGGTCCAATGGTTAGCATGTTCCACTACAGACGTGAGGTCTGTGTTCGAGTTCCGAGTCGGTCCAATCTAAAATCGATATTGAATTTGCTATTAACATTTCCTCAATATTTGCTCAAGGTTATGTTGTTGACAGTGTGCTCACCCCCGTGCCTCGGAGAGTACGCTAAGCCATCAATCCTGTTTCTGATCTCTCTCATGTCGTGTAAAAATCGCGTCACGTAGGACCTTGAATGTGAAGGAATAGAGAGTGCACTTGTGTACTATGCCTGCCAATCCGCAATGGAGCAGCGTGGTGGGCCTATGCTCTAAAACTCTCTCTCATATGAGTTATATGAAACTTCTTTAGGCGCATGAGGGTTAAATTTTTACTAGCGTCACGAAGATGTGCAGTTTCTTATACGCATTCGTTTGAAAATAAGGTAGTTTCAACATTTACAAATAGCACGTGGCATTTTAATTTGCCTCTCGTCATTTGAGATTTCAATAAATTATTTGTATTAATTATCGACACTTTTAATATTTTAATGACAATTAAATTCCTGACATATCTTCCTTTTTCCCTCCCTCTAAGTATAGAAAATCTAAAGCTTTAGTAAGTAAGTAGCAGCCCATTAATGTTGCACTCCTGGGCTGCTCAACTGCGGATTGGCAGGCATAGTACACAAGTGCACTCTCTTGTCCTTCACTCTCATACTCCGATGTGACGGGAATCCGACACGACCGGAAAGAGCTCAGGCGCAGGACCGACGGCTTAACGTACTCTCTGAGGCACAGGGGTGGATCACACCGCCAACTTCCGAACTTCGGATAAATATTGAGGATAATACCCCAGGACCTCATGTCTGTAGTCTAACATGCTAACCATTAGACCAATGAGGCAGTTGATAAAGTTTTGGATTTATATAAATATAAACAAGACTTAAAAGTTGGTTTTCCAAAGAAGTCTCACTTCTGATGTACTTTGTATGCACGCACCGTTAATTATAACCATCATTAAGATATTTCAAACAGACGAATTCGGCGGTTGGCTCTAGTTTTGATGGTATAAAACAGTTGAATTCACATAACTCCACATAGGCGTGTCGCGTGCATTGCAACACTAATAACGTACACCTGATAGTGTTGTTATATAAAGAGCGACGTCACGCGATTCCCTTTCGTTTGACTTAAAATACTGCTATTTCCCCATAATTTACTCCTTAGCGTGTAACAGTGGAATTTATAATGCAAATATATAGAGTATAAGAATGTATTAACGTATGCAACGTTATATCTCTAAAGGGAGAGTGAATGCAGGGAATATGGTAAATGGTCCCCTGCGCGCCTTTATGAATAGCCAGATGGTGTCTCAAAGGGACAGACTGGCTGTGCATGCTGGAGTGTTGGTGCCAACACTTAAGTATGGTAGTGAAAGTTGGGTATGGCAGAAGAATCACAAAAGTAAAATAAATGCGGTAGAGATGAGAGCGTTGAGAAGCATGAGTGGATTAAAACTGAGTGACAGAGTGAGAAATAGTGTGATAAGAGAACGTTGTGGTATGAAAGAAGATGTAGTGACTAAAATTGAGAAAGGTAGTTTGGGCACATAGAGAGAATGAAATGAGACTTACTAAAAGGATTTCTGAGTTAAGAGTGAATGCGAAAGTTGTAAGGGGAAGACCAAGGCGGACGTTCCTGGATCAAATCTTGGATATTTTAAATAAACCGACGAACCTGTATGAAAGGTTTAATGAAAATGAAATAAGCGAAGGAGATATGCAAGGATCGTGGCAAGTCGAAGGATGTTGTCTATGCCTACCCCTATGGGAATGAGGCGTGATGCTATGTATGTATAACTCACAATATTCACATCATATTAATCCTTATTAACTTCAAAGCATTAATAAAGTTAAAGCACTTTATATGATTTTATAAACCAATTGAGATAAATATCTTATTAAGATAGGTAGCAGCCCATTAACGTCCCACGGCTGGGCACAAGCCTCCTCATTTATAGGAGAGAGGGATTTTAGAGCAAAGAACCACCAGGCATATTCTGTATTCCTTCAATCTCATATACCGATGTGATGGAAATCCGACACAACCGGAGATAGAACACACCGCTAACTTCGGGCAAACACTGAGAGAACCTTAATAGAAATCTCAACATCGATTTGTAATTGACCCGTCCCGGGAATTGAATCTCATGTCTGTAGCCCAACATGGTAACCATTAGACCAATGAAGCAGTGTAATATCTTAGTGGTTATCACAAAAATAATAAACGCGAGCGATAATAAATACAAGCGCGATTCCCACACCGATGACGGGACTCACGATTCAATTGTAAATACATACATGCACAGCATCACACCTCGTTCCCTCCCTTAGGCAGAGACCACGTCCTTCCACTTGTCACGATCCTTGCGTATCTCTTTACCTTCTTTTATTCTCCTTAAACCTTTCATTCAAGGTCGTCGGTTTAGAGGACTCTTGACCTGGCCCTTACTTAAAATGTACTGGATTTGGTCTAGGAACGTTCGCCCTGGTCTTCCCCTTCCAACTTTCCAATTCACTCTTGACTCATAAATCCTTATTGTCAGTCTCCTTTCATTCATTCTCTCTACGTGCCCAAATCATCTAAGCATACCTTTTCAATTTTAGTCACTACTCGTAGGACGTTTAAATCAAAACTAGGACTATTTCTTCTCGCAGAAGAAAAAGCCGCAGCGTTATTATATGTTGCTTTTACAATCTATATATATAAAAAAGATATCCAGGTTTCTATTAACTCATCACGATATCTCTCGAACCCAAGGCGTAGAGACTTGAAATTTGGTAGGAATATTCCTCTTGCCGAGTAGAGGTCAGCTAAGAACGGTTTCTACGAAATTCCACCCAGATTGCGGGGGTGTTAATTTAAAAATTAAAATTTTCACATTTAAACAAAATTCATATTTCATATTTTCAATCTATATCTTTTATATCATATGTAAAACTTGGTCAGAATTTTATATTTCACATAATGGAATATATAAAAAGTAAATTATAAGAAAGGGCAGTTGCGGGTGATGTTTCTTATTTGTAAAACAATTTGACTAATTTAATGAAAATGCTACCAAAAAACATTCCAAGCAAACGAAGTCGCGATTTCAGCTACAATATTAATGGCGTACGTATATATCATACCATATAGCACTAGAACAAATATTAATTTAATTTTGAATTAACAATTCCAATCAGATTTCGACACATGTGTTATTATTCCACAATATTGATCCGAAATCGTAATATTTTATCGATCTTTAAAAAAATCATGAGTATTATAACGAATAAAATTTCGATGCTTGGCTTTTATTGCCAGTATTAACTTAAGACCCCCGCTTTAAGCATAAAAAGATTATGTGATAAGAAGCCGCATTACGTGACGTTGTGTCGTAAAGAATTTGTATTATATGAACAATAGGAGTAAGGAATAAACAAAACTCAACTCCGCATGGATTATTAAGTGAAATATTAAATCTACTGAATTGAACGTTGCCTGTGATCTCACCTGATGGTAAGTAATGATACAGTCTAAGATGGAAGCGCGCTAATCTGTTAAAAGGCGATATACCCCTTACGGTCTACACAGCATCGTACCGGAACACAAATTTCTTTGTTTGGCGGTACGTTTTTGCTGGTAGGGTGGTAACTAGCCCCGGCCGAAGCCTCCCACCAGTCCAGACTCAGACAAATTAGAAAATACAATTTCCTTAATTCGTCCTACCGGGGATCGAACCCGAGGCCTCCGCTAGCAAAGCGAATAATCGCACCACTGCGCCAGCGAGGCCGTCAAATTGTTAATTCAAAACATGATGTAGTCCAAACGTGATACTTTTTATTGAAGTGAACTTCTTTACACCCATGAATTCTAGAGATGTCAATTAATAAATTCAAAGTCTTTGTTAAAAGAAAGTTGATAGAAAAATCGTATTATAAGTAGACGACAGAAACGCGTGGGAGTGAACGAACTGCTCTAATTTGAGTTGAAATATATTAAACTAATATGGTATTGTAATGATGATGATAACAAAGCACCCGACTGAGTTTATTGTGGGCTCTTCTCGGATCAGGGCGCGAAGGAACCCTCGTAACTTTAGATTTTAAGTCGTTCTTGAGTACCATCATTAGACATATATTAGAATTAGAGTGTGGAAAAAAATATATAATTTGCCGATTCAAAAGTGCTGTAATATGCCTACTTGAATAAAGATATATTTGATTTGATTTGATTCATGCTCCCTAGTGGGAGTTGGGAGGTTTAGAAGTTGGGCGGGAGTGGCCCTCTTTTGTAAGACGATCATCTCACTGAAGGAGGCCCACGAACGAGAGAGGGAGATTGTAATGGATGCTCCCTCATACCGCCGGAGGAGGCGGGGTACGAGGCAGCGCCTGTTAGCGTAAGTCCTTCCGTCTTAGAGAATTCTCAGTCGGATTCAAGCGGGACATCAGGGATGAATACGAAAGTTGAGATGTTTCATTCATGGATGAAGAGGGTTCCGTTAGGTTTTAGTGGGTATTGACACTCCTGACATACGGTCGAGGCCAGTGCAAAAAAGCATATCCCAGCAAGAAAAAAAGGCGCATGGGGGTAATTTTTATTTTTCCCCTCCCTCTAAGTCTCGGAAATCTAAAGTTTCACATTTGTATAAATATAAACAAGAAATGTAAATGAGTTTGCCAAAGAATTTTCGCTTTTACTTTGTACGCACGCACTTTTAATTATTTGTTTTAAAAAAAGCAATTTATGAATTTGATAACAGGACATAGAGCAGGAATATCACCTATAAGTTTCTTTATGGAGCGACAATCTTTGTCATTGTATCTAGTGGGAACATTGAAACATGGAGAAATGTGCGAAGCCATTTAAAATCTAAATAAAATAATAATGAATACGAATTTTAAACTTATTTTGATAACTCTTCAAAGCTACGAATTCGACTAGGTTTTGAAGAAACTGGACAACTAGCGAGTGTAATGAGCTCCTGTGCCACTGTGTTTATTACAGATAAAAGACAGTGAGTAAGTAACAGATCCTTAACGTCTCCCACTGTAAGTCCCACTGCTGGGCACAAGCCTCCTTATTCAGAAAAGAAAGAGGTCTTTTAAAAAACAGTGCACCAAGTTAATTGCAAATGAATGATACCGAAGTGCATAGAAAACGATAAGAATTCATTCATAATAAAATACAATCGAAAGTCAAGCTTACGGCATGTTTTTTAGAAATCTGCATGACCGTCTTCCATGTGACTTCATTCAGGAGTTTGGTCTGCGTGATGAACATTTTCTCTTTGGATGCGACGAGGCTGGCCATGCAGTGGTAACATTCTTCCTCTGGAAAGATGAAATATTGCAAAATTAATATTCATTGTAAAGACATCACAGTTCAAGGAGGCAGAATAGGTGGCAACATCATTTGCAAACTTCTACCTGCCTCCATGAATTCTCAATAGGTTTCATCCGGGACATAAGGGAGCAATGCGCAAGTGAACATGTATTTTACATAGTCCAATTTGAATTTGAATATTTTATAACCGACTATAATGACAACATTGAAGCGAAATATTTTGCGCTAGACTGTGATCTCACCTGATGGTAATCTGGATAAGAGGCGATATACCCCTTACGGTTACACAGCATCGTACCAGACCACAAATCTCTTTGTATTGGCGGTACATCTTTACTGGTAGGGTGGTAACTAGCCATGGCCGAAACCTTCCAGACCAGACTCAGACAAATTAGAAAATACAATTTTCTAAATTCGGTCCACCAGGGAACCCGGGGCGTATTTTGGAAGTTATATCCGATAGATGTTATAAGCAATTAGCATAAGTGGTCATATTAATAGTCATACGTATATTTGTAGTGAAGTGTGGAAAAATGAAATAAAAAAAGTATATTATGACAAAATAAGGTAGACTAGACTTAGTTTCAAAGTAATCGTTAACTTTAATCAGAATTTTTGTAAGTTGCGTTTTTCCTTAGATGTCATTATAGAATGTATGTTACTTATCTATCATAAGAGATATCCAGGTATCTATTGAATCATCATTCATTCACTCTTGACTCATAAATCCATATTGTCAGTCTCCTTTCATTCATTCTCTCTATGTGCCCAAATCATCTAAGCATATTTTCAATTTTAGTCACTACTCGTAGGACGTTTAAAACAAAACTAAGACTATTTCTTCTCGCAGAAGAAAAAGCCTCAGCGTGATTGTATGTTGTTTTTACAATCTATATATATAAAAAAGATATCCAGGTATCTATTGACTCATCACGATATCTCTGGAACCATAAGGCGTAGACACTTGAAATTTGTTAGGAATATTCCCTTTGCCGAGTAGAGGTCAGCTAAGAACGGATTTTAAGGAATTCCACCCGCAAGGGGTTTGCGGGGGTGTTAAGAATTAACTCATCATGATACCTCTGGAACCATAAGGCGTAGACACTTGAAATTTGTTAGGAATATTCCTTTTGCCGAATAGAGATTAGCTAAAAACGGATTTTACGAAATTCCATCCGCAAGGGGGGAGGGGGGGGGGGGTTAATAAAAAATTCAAATTACCACATTAAAAAAAATTCAAACTTCACATTTACAAACTATATCTTATATGGTATGTAAAACTTGGTCAGAAATTTTTGTAATGGAATCTATTATATGTAAATTTTAGGAAATTCCCCCCTCAAAGGACAGTGCGCGGGTATGTTTCTTATTTGTGAAACAAATTGCCTAAATTAATGAAAATGCTACAAAAATAAACATTCCATTCTAATTCATTGTTAAGATGATAGATTTTTCAACCGCCAACCGTTTATTATACGTTATTTCAGAATTCCGAAAACAACCGTACAAAATCATATCAAAGATATATATTGTTTAGGAGCTCGAGGTGGACAACCATACATATAATGAACCGTTCATTTATTATATACATATAAAAAAAACTAACACAAGCTGATTTACAGTATGTAATTGAAATGTCTTTAGACTCAACATGGACATATATGTATGTCGGAGAATAAGAGAGAGAACGGAGAAGCATAAAGCACAGGGGCGTAGGGTTCTCTGCCGATATCGTCATTAATGGGATCCATTATTTAATTTCTTATTCTGTGGGCGTTCGTGGCTAATGTTGATGCAATCAAGGTAAGTAAGGTAAGTAGCAGCCCATTAACGTCCCACTGCTGGGCACAGGCCTCCTCGCTCATATGAGAGAGGGTTTTTAGAGCATAGACCCACCACGCTGCTCCACTGCGGATTGGCAGGCATAGTACACAAGTGCACTCTCTATTCCTTCACTCTCATAGTCCGATGTGACGG
>JACTOM010000927.1:1989586-2089696 GCA_015832385.1 Elymnias hypermnestra | reverse complement strand
GATATCAATTTACACAAACTCATTAACAATAATACCTAGGAACGCGACAGTTTCAATAGTCGACCACTCCGGCCGACCGCCACTCGAGAACCGCCGAGAGACGGGCCGGACTGCCACTTATTGACTCTGCCCCCACGCCGATACATGGATGGCGCCAGCGTACCACAGACTATTACACACGGACCAGCGATCCACAGACTCTTGCACTCCGACATGTATATATTATATGAATGAAACAGCGAGGCCAGTTTAACAGAACAATTTATACACGGTTGAGGTCATATATTGAAATAAACATGACTTTTCCAAGAAAACATTATTTAACATTTTTATATACAATGTAAAACAATAACGGGTACACGATAAACATCTTTTAGACGAAATTCTTGATTATAACATCGCTATTTCATTAACAAGTTGATTGATGTTGAACACGCAAAATGTTCTCGTTTAATTAATTGAAGTTTTGTTAGAAAATCACCTGGGTACTAACAAAATAGTATACTCGTATAATGACTACTACGCTTTCGTCATGTGTGAGAAAAAAAATTATTACTTACTCTAAATGGCAAGTCAATGAACGACGATTAGATTATAAGGATTTGTTTCCAGTGGGAAATTCCTTTACGCACCCCGATGAAAATTTCTCCAAGAGTGTGGGACTCGCTGAAATACAGAATACCCAATAAAACCCAGCGCATCCTACTTCATCTATGAGTGAGATCACTAGAGGTTTCCTAACTGTATTCCACTGAAGCGCATTTCTGCCACCCAACTTCCTCGACGGCATAGGAGGGCATCAGCCTTCAGCGAGATGGTAGTCTTGCAAAAGAAGTCAACCGCTCTGAAAGCCAACTTCATACATACAAAGCATCACGCCTCATTCCCATAGGGGTCAGCTGAGACCACGTCCTTCCACTTGCCACGATCCTTGCATATCTCTTTCGCTTCTTTCATTCTCATTAAAGCTGTCATACCAGTTTAAAGCACTCTTGACCTAGTCCTTATTTAAAATGTCCTGAGTTTGATCCAGAAACGCTCGCCTTGGTTCTTCCCCTTCCAACTTTCCCTTTCACTCTTGATTCATAAATCCTTTTTATCAGTCTCCTTTCATTCTTTCTGTCTACGTGCCTAAACCATCTAAGCGTACCTTTCTCAATTTTAGTCACTACATCTTCTTT
Organism: Elymnias hypermnestra; assembly: GCA_015832385.1. NCBI lineage: Eukaryota > Metazoa > Arthropoda > Insecta > Lepidoptera > Nymphalidae > Elymnias > Elymnias hypermnestra. The sequence continues at coordinate 2,088,515 of JACTOM010000927.1, read as the reverse complement.
AATGCCACAAGGTTCTTTTACTGGGTTTTTTACTTTTTATCTGGGTGCCCACTCTGGACACTTCGCCAGAGTATGGTGCACCATATCTACAAGAGCACCGCACTCTTGACAGGCGGGCATTTCATCACAGCCAACGATCTGATGCAGGTACTTGGTACATCGACGGCCGGTAAGCACCTGCACCAGTCGGTAGGAAAGAGATCCGTGCCCCTGGTGTGTCAATTGTCCAGGTGCTGTCGATTCAAATTAACCCTTGGTATTGGTCGAAACGTTTCGGAGTGCGACCACATCTAGGATAGATGTGGTCGCACTCCGAAACGTTACACGAGATATTTATATCTTATCCAACATTTGTACGAAAATTTTCCATAATTTATATAAACTAAACCGGGATTCGAGTAAAATACACATAACTTATAATTTTTTTCAGTGACAGCGCCTGCGTCTTATCCAAACAAATTTAACGATTTATTTATACAAACTACATTCTTAAGATTTCTTCAAAAATGCTGTAAAATATAAAATAAACATTATCACGGCCTCAGTGCAGTTAATGTATGCGGAATTAAATTTCATATAAGATGAAAAGCAAAGTAGGACATTAAAGCCTAATATAAAAATAAGTTACAATAAAAAAAAAATTAAAAACAGAAAGGTATATACTCATATAGATACTCATAACAGAAAGACATCATTAAACGATTGAAAGCTTACTTGAAAACGTTAGCGTATGTTCCCGACTTTCCCCATCAAAGAATTCACCCTTATTTACAATTGTATAGTTTATATTAGAATCTTATTTGTTTATACATATAGAGAACTTTTATATTAGAGTTTATATACATTTACAGGACATTTTAAATAAGGGCCAAGTCAAGAGTACTTTAAACCGACGAACTTGTATGAAAGGTTTAATGAGAATGAAAGAAGCGAAGGAGATATCCAATGATCGTGGCAAGTGGAAGGATGTGGTCTCAGCCGACCCCTATGGGAATGAGGCGTGATGCTTTGTATGTATGAAGTTGGCTTTCAGAGCGGTTGACTTCTTTTGCAAGACTACCATCTCGCTGAAGGCTGATGCCCTCCTATGCCGTCGAGGAAGTTGGGTGGCAGAAATGCGCTTCAGTGGAATACAGTTAGGGAACCTCTAGTGATCTCACTCATAGATGAAGAGGGATGCGCTGGGTTTTATTTGGTATTCTGTATTCCAGCGAGTCCCACACTCTTGGAGAAATTCATTCATCGGGGTGCGTAAAGGCATTTCCCAGTAGAAACAAATCCTTATAATCTAATCGTCATTCAATGACTTGCCATTTAGAGTAAGTAATCATTTTTTAGGCGTGATGCTATGTATGTATGTGATTTGGTTTTCTATTAAAGCATCTTTTTTAATTTTCCTTTATTTTAGTTCGATTGCCTGTTTAAGCGTAAATCCTAAATCTAGAAAGGCATAAGAATGTAAGGAAGGCCTCCCCTATATTATACTTGTTAAAAAGAATTGATGTTTTTGTTTAATTATTGTACGAGCGTATATTCTAAGGTCCTTAATAAGTGTGCAAAATTTGATAAAAAATCCAACGTAAACATAAAGGCGAAGGTAAAAAGCGGTTCTCAGTTCTTACCTTGTATAGAGAAATCTTATAGAAAAAGTTATCTTTTTAACCTCTATAAAGTTATGCGTATGTCTGACGAAAGAAAAAGTAGGACGGGATATAAAAATCCAATTGCCTTCGCAAAGTACTTCGCTTCGTCTGAATATCCAATTTCAATCCAATGTCGCGTGGGATTGACAAGTTATTGGAATCGAAAATCTAAATGTCATTTGATATTTGAAGAGCTTCTAGTGCTCGTGAAACCATGTTTTCGAGGGGTATTTTCAGGAGAATGGATGCAATTATCGCGCCAGCTCCATGAGGCTTTCAAGGCAAACTCAATCTGACTAAAGCGTTGATTGCTATGTCGAGGAGCGGTGTATAAAGCTTCTATATAGAACATTTACTTCGTCAGCCATTGTTTCGAAATTGCGATGGATATTTCATCTTGCATATTACATTTTATATGGTACAAAGCTTTGCCAGATGTTTTATTTAAAATATATAATGTACTAGCTGATATGCGACACTTCATCTGCGTCACATAAGATATAGTTTGATTGCTGCTGAATCAATATTGCGAGTTATCACTTGGCTTGCACAAGTTTTAGGTTTAATTACCGAAAGAGAAAATTTAGGAAATAGCAATCTAATCAATCTAGGTAGGAATTGGTAGGCTTTGAATAGCTACCAAGCAAAAAATTTGGTTTTCGATATGGTGCTTTGTAGAAATCGTTGGAGGAAAATTACCCGTTACATACCATCAGGTATAATACCCATACAATAGCAGTATTTTTTTTTTCATTTTTCAAGAGAACAAAATTACTTACATACGTAAGAAATTAAAGATCTCAATGGAACATATTTTCCCCGTTTATACAACTTTTTTCATTCATTATTCCTTCGCAACGAGTACTTTACTATTTTGGTCATATGATGGTCAGATATCTTAGAGAAATGAGTTGTGGTTGGAAAGGTCGAAGGAAAAGGATCAAGGCGACGCTCACTTTTTCATCGGTCCGACCAAATATAAAATATGACGTGACTCGCGCTTCGAACAGCCCTAAAAGAATCCGAGGATAAAGAGAAATGGAAGCAGCTCGTCCATGCAGCCGCTAAAGCTTATCAGAGCAAGCACGACCTTCAGCAATGAATATACGGAAATGATGATTCCCTTCTATCTATCGTACCGTAACGTACGACCTATAGAGTTTCTCGATAAATGGGGTATTCAACACAATAAGTAATTCCTGAAATTATTTTGTTTAACCAAAAAAATAATCAAATAAACTTTCAGCTTTATAATATGACATTAATAAAACCTTTCACTAATTAACGTCACCACGATGTAGACGCTCACTAAATGTCCCTGTTTTGAAAAGATCTGCCTACAATCCATGCTATACTTTTTTAATATCATTAAACAAGGTTTAATAAAACAAAACTTATTTTGCCGAGAAACAATATGTGACACGTTCGGCATTTATATACAATAAAATTAATAAAATACTTGATATATATCCCATGACACACTTTGAATTGACAAAACTTTTATGAATTAAAAAAAAAAACTAATTATGAAGACACAGAAAAATTATTGCAACGACTAGCATAGAAATCAAATAAATAAGTATTAAACTAAGGTAAATAGGATAATTCACACGCACATATAGACACACTCACAAGTACCCTCGCACGAAGTCACACACTCACATACAAAGACACGCACACACACACACACATATACACACGTACTTATTCACACAAACTCACATACTCAGGCATGCACCATTCCGTATACGAGTACACGTAACATCTTAGAATAATTAGACTAGTGTTGTTAAAGTTAACCATTATAAGTTTAGTATTTCTTTGGCTACTTTTAAAATGTAATCCTTCATGCCTGTCACGAGCATATGCATGCTTATTTGAAGGGCACTACCATGGACACAGCATTGTAAAACCAAAGGAAAGAACAATAAACGATTTTTCATTTTTCATACAAGAGCAGTTCATTTTCTCCCAAGTTTTCCACATCGTCGCAGATAATCCTCTAAATTGTAATATAATTTTTCAATTATCTTTCTTTTAATAAAGCTCTCCCGAACGTCTTCTGGGAGCTTATTACAGAAGCGTATACCTTTAAATATTATAGCTCTAAAAGGTCCTATTCTTTCGTTTTAATAAAATTACAACGCCCGCTGAGACGAGAAATGCCTCGCAGGGAGGCAGAAATAAAAGGAAAACCTTGTTAGCGACATGAACAACGTCGGCTAAATTAAAAAAGCGAATATTACATTATAATTAGGTAATAAAGACCTTGAAATAACAAAGAATAAAACATAGTAACGAAATATTGTAACCGTATACTTGAGAAGCACAAAAGTAAAATAAATGCTGTAGATATGAGAGCGTTGAGAAGTATGATTGGGTTGAAATTGAATGACAGAATAAGAAATGATATGAGAACGTTGTGGTATAAAAGAAGATGTAGTGACTAAAATTAAGAAAGGTATGCTTAGATGGTTTGGGCACGTAGAGAGAATGAATGAAAGAAGGCTGACAAAAAGGATTTATGAGTCCAGAGTGAATGGGAAAGTTGGAAGGGGAAGTCGAACGTTCCTGGACCAAATCCAGGACATTTTAAATAAGGGCCAGCTCAAGAGTACTAGTAAGAAGAAGCGAAGGAGATATGCAAGGATTGTGGCAAGTGGAAAGACGTGGTCTGTGCTTACTCCTATGGGAATGAGGCTTGATGCTATGTATCTTACTCTCGCTATATGAGAAGGCCACGCCCAGCAGTGAGTCGTTAAAAGTCTTCTATTTATCTTACCCTAAAGCAATTTATTCACTCGCACAACTATGACCCATAACGGACCGCTCTGAATAAATAAATGCCTACATATTAAAACGGGCTGCGAACAGCTGAAAGGGCTCTTCACTTTAGCCGTCTTTATTCGTTCATGAATAAAAAATCAGCTTTAAAGTGGAACTCGTTAGGGCTGAAGAACACTAGCCCGCCTTCAATGTAAAGTTTATAGAGAGTTTTGTGTGACTTACTTAGCTTACTTTTTCCATTATGAGCAGGGTAATAAAAAATCGCAGATTATATTAATCTAGAAACACCGCATTTCTTATTAAGATTTTATCAATGTTTGCCCGAAGTTGGGAAGTTGGGGGGTGTGATCCACCCCCGTGCCTCGGAGAGCACGTTAAGCCCCCGGTCCTGCGCCTGATTTCTCTCTGGTCGTGACGGATTCCAGTCAAATCAGACTATGAGAGTGAAGGAATAGAGAGTGCACTTGTATACTATCCCTGCCGCAGTGGAGCAGCGTGGTGGGTCTATGCTCTAAAAACCCTCGGAGTGAGGAGGCCTGTCCCCAGCAGTGGGACGTTAATGGGCTGTTACTTACTGTTACTATATAAGTGTTAGTTTATTAGTAGGATTTTATTCGTACATATAATTATATTAGTTTAATTACAAAGTTTAATAAGCTTATTATAGAAAACTGAGAATGTAGCGTTTAAAATGTCTATATCTAAATTAGCAAACCGGTTATATGACCGACACATCCTGGACAAAGGGTTGTAATAAGAGGTGTTGTTTTTAAAGACAACAAGAAACAAATTGCTTTAAAACCGAGTTCAATGATTGCTTTACTGACATAGAAACATACAAGGCGAAGCTAATAAAAGCGTGTTAAAAATGGCACATTTATATAGCACACCTTATCTACTCTCAAATTATGATAAAAATATCTCCCAATTCAGATAAGATTAGAGATCACCATGTCACATAATAAATTGTTTCTATTGATATATTTTCCTCATATAGTGTACAACATTATAACGTGATAATAAAGTGTGATATATACATTATGATGTATTATTAACAATTGTTTTAAACGATCCAAGAAATAGTGATACGAGTTTTAACGTGTCGTAATAAACAACGAGTTACTTTATTAAACCGCAATTACTTTTAGAGTAAACCGTCGCTATCATATAAATATTTCAATTATTAAGATTCATTATTTATAAGTAATGGTAACGTGCAATATATCAATTAGGATCTCGCGTTTCCTTAAGAGAAAAAAATCAAAGAAATATCAATTCGCGAGCGAAACACAATTTTACTACAACAAATAAAAGCAAACTTGTAATGCTATATTTTAGAGTGAAGGCTCAGAAATCATTTGTCGGGTTGAACATACGCATTTTTAATAAGATACCGCAATCGGTTTTGGGTTTGCCTCTGCATAGTTATAAGAAATATAATAAAAGAAGACGTAGTGACTAAAATTGAGAAAGGTATGCTTAGAAGGTTTGGGCACGTAGAGAGAATGACTGAAAGGAGACTGACAAAAAGGATTTATGAGTCAAGAGTGAATGCGAAAGTTGGAAGGGAAAGACCAAGGCGAACGTTCCTGGACCAAATCCAGGACATTTTGAGATGAATGAGAGAATGAAAATGAAAGCGAAGGAGATATGCAAGGATCGTGGCAAATGGAAGGACGTTGTCTCTGCCTACCACGAAGGGAATGAGGCGTGATGCTATATATGTATGTATATATTATAATCTTGCAGGTTATTTAAGCGACAAAGATGTTTGGACTTCATTCCAGTAGCACATAAAAGCTTGTAAACATTGTAAAATACAAAAACTGTGTTTAAAGGAGAAACTGTTGAGTTTCTCTCCAGTTTCTTCTCAGCGGAATCAACTTTTCGAACAGGTGGTATATTTGTTACCAACAGAAAGATTACTCGACTTGGATCATACCTGATGGTACGTGATGATACAATCGAAGATGGAAGCGCACTCATCTGTTAAGAGACAATGATGTACCTGTTATGGATTCTATACAGTATCGTACCGGAACACAAATCGCTTTGCTAGGCAGTACGTCTTTGCTGATAAGGTGGTAACCAGCCACGGCCGAAGCCTTCCGGGATGAAATCCAGAACCTCTACTAGTAAAGAGAGAACACAGGGCACTGTACCAACGAGCCCAACGAATTTTAGTCCGTTAAAAATGAATCTATCAAGTGACAAATATGGAGTCAACCAATTTGCGATCTGGTAGGAATATGCAAGGATCTGTACTAATTGATAGAGTACATTGCGTAAGAAGTCACTTAGCTAAGTTTCATGTCAATCGCGAATAATTTTGAAGGTCTCGCGATGAGTCTTCAGAATATTGTTTTTCTAAAGTGGCCGATTTGGGACATATTAGTTGGATTGTTTCAAAGTCTACAACGGACATAAATATGTCGGAGAATAAGAGAGAAGGAAGCATAAAGCATAGGGGCGTAGGGTTCTCCACCGACATCGTCATTAATGACATCCATAATCTCCATACTGTGGGCGTTGATAGGTAATGTTGGGCAAACAAACACTATATTAATTAACTCAGATTATATTCATTCAATGTTCCCGATAACAATTTACACAAAAACGCAACAGTTTCATTAGTCGACCGCTCTGGTGGACCGTCACCCAAGAACTGGAGAGACGCGCGCCAGATTGTCACTATTGGCTCTGCCCCACGCCGAATGACAGATGGCGCCAGCGTTCCACAAACTACTGCACTCCGACATATATATTCACAATTGTGAGTCGTTTCGCAATATAGACTGTCACGAAATATGCACAGAGTCCGATCGGGATCGGACACTACCCGCATATGACAGGGCAGAAACGAACTGTTTTATTATTAGATAAGCCCAGCTTGTATTGCAATGCTGTTTCTATATATTATTACACATTGATGGCACTACACTTGATAAAATTTACAGCACTAATATGATGCAGAGCCTTTAGATAAGGAAGATGACAACCATCATCATGAAAACACATTTTTATATTCTACTAAATAAATATACCGTTCTATTTTCGACTTCTATAGCAGCTTGTCTAATTTTCTGGAAGTTTATCGATCTCAAACACAACGATACGTTTCTATATGTGTAAAAAAGAATTGTCAGTATTGATAATTAACACAGAAGCGTGAAATAAACGATAAACTGGCGAGGGCACATCGTTTCAATAAACAGCGCCCGATATTTACAGCGAGACTCTCCAAATGTTTATTAGACGTGCGTATTTCGCAGCAGATGTTACTAAGACTCCATCTCGTCAGATTTAGGGCCTAGCATTTGCGTTAAATTAAATGAAAATTATCACACATGAAATGATTAAAACTTCTAATTATAGAGAAGATAAGCCCTGACTTCAAATTGATGCAGTTTGGCGGGCAAGATACTACAAGGTGTTAGGAAACCGCTCCCGAAAACGAAGACAGACGTTAGTACTAATGACACCTTTGATGATGGGACGGAAAAAATCGATCCTGTTTAAAAAAAATGATATTTTTTGAAACGTTTTATTAGCACTATTTACGCTCCGTCATGTTAGTACAGGAAATGAAACGGTAGTTACATACAAAATACATAACTAAAAAAACCAACAATTAAACACTATCAGCTGAAGCAATGACCGCACGCGGCAGCTGCTCGTGTCGGTGTACAAGAAACGGTCTATTTAGTCGTAAATTCCTCTCAATTGCCAAGTGTTTTCCAAGGAATCGAGAAAAGATTTTAAAATATCAAAAAAAGACTGTATACATGTTATTATACTAGTCGAACCGCGCAATTTCGTTTACGTAAACTTTAATGAACGGCGCCTTTTTGATACTGCCTATTTTCGTTGCTGCGAGATGCTTTACATTCGCTGGATGGCATATACATTCCATTCAAGAGTGTGGAACTGTTCGCCAGAATACACAGTAAACCCCAACGGAACCCTATTTATCTGAGTGGTGAATCTGACACAATAGTTTAAGAAAGTGGAAGCTGGCGGGTTTAATTGACGTTGACACTCCCCTATTGCCTCCTTCTGTAAGATAACAGACTCACAGAAGAAGACTACCTTCTAGAATCTATTTGATGCCATGCAACTTATCTGACAGCAGAAATCTTACTTAACGATGTCTCTTTTAAAAACAATTTCGTTATAAATTAAAACCGTATTAATAGTTGAAAAGTTTTTTGGATTTCTGACTCTTAATAAGTCTGTTTCTTATTAGCAATTGTTTACATAATTACAATGTGTTATCGGTTGACAACTATAGACGGTCGATATTATCGCTGGGCATAAATTCCAAAATATATAAACCATTAACGACATGCATTACGACATATATATTTATGGGCCTTTATCTGATAATATGTACCGAGTCACGTGCACGAGACAAAAGCAGTTAATAATTGATTGGGTCATAAAACTCTTATTGTGTTTATCGATGCGGTGTGGCCACTGTACTTTATTGAGTCTCGCCCGATGATACACACTTGCAATTTCTTTAGTAATACCAGTGTTTATGTGAAATTATATTGAATATATAGTACTACGACTTCCATTTTAAATATTACCTCCTAATTATTATTTAACATTTCTATTTGTTGAGTAAACGTTTTTGAGACGGAAACAATGCAGTTAAGTAAACAAAAAAAAAGAGCCCACGTTCTTTCACTTGCCGAGATCCTTGTATATCTCCTTCGCTTCCTTCATTATCATTAAACCTGTCATATTTAAATTGTCCTGGATTTGGTCCAGGAACGTTCGCCTCGATCGTCCCCTTCTAACTTCCCTCTTGACTCATAAATCCTTTTTGCCAGTCTCCTTTCATTCATTCTCTCTACGTGCCCAAACCATCTAAGCATAACTTTCTCAATTTTATACCACAACGTTCTCTTATCACACTATTTCATACTTTGTCACTAAGTTTCAATCCACTCATACTTCTCAACGCTCGCTGTACCTCATTTATTTTATGCTTCTTCTGCCATACCCAACTTTCACTATCAGACAACCCTTCATGCAAAGCCAGTTTGGCCCTATGAGACACCATCTCGCTATTCATAAAAATAATAGGTAACGTAATAAAATTGTTTGTATGACAATTTTTCAAAACTAAAAAGGGTTAAAAGGCTTTCAAACAACCAAACCTTTTACTGAAGAAGTCCTCCCATAGTTTTATCTGCAAAATATCCATACTAAGTTTTATAAAATTATATCAATCCCATGGTCTGCTGTAACAGTTTTGGTCACTGACTAACTAGTAGGCTTTTGAATTGACAAGTCTAGTGATTTCGTCGCATTATTTCAATGTATAGCTGATGATATTAAAAACAGCATAAATATCTTAAATTAGGATAGTTCCTTTGTGATTTGTTCTGAGATGAACTAATAAAAAACTTAGTAGAGAGTTACTAGAATATCTTTTGTGCGTTTATTATCGCAGTTAAAAGAAATATTCAAGTTTAAGTGTGGTTTATCTACAAGAAGTGTGATAAAGTACAAATTTGGGATAAACATGAAAATATATTCGTTACAAATATATAGAGAGCAATTTTTTTCTGCACAAATAACATATATATGTCCGGTTATTGGTAATAGCACTACCGTTATGCATCGTCTGGTAACTAGTGGTAAATTACCATCTTTGGAAGAGAAAGTAATGCAAAACAGGTGTGCTATAATATACGTACTATGTATTTTCTTTGTTTACATACAATTGGCAATCTTTGTTATATTCTGGCACAGCTGATGGTAAGCTAAATACTTTCAAGGCCGACTTCATACTAATGTCACCCTCACAACGTTCAATATGATATATTGAATAAACTTTACAATCCACAAGGAAGTACACTCACAAAAACGTATTTGGTTACCTTAACTAACTTCCCTTAATCAATTTGTCTTGTGATTTTAACCCAAAGTGCAGGAACAAAAGAGTATATGATCAGTATAAAAGCCAAAAAAATAACTAGTTTACATCTAGTGGCATTAATTAAATGACAGTTTGGCTGTTTATTACAAAGTTGGATTGACTGAAACTGATTGAAATTGGTATTCAAATCAAATCAAAATATCTTTATTCAAGTAGGCATATTACAGCACTTTTGAATCGTCAAATAATATTTTTCTTTTCCACACTCTAATTCTAATGTACGTCTGATGATGGTACTCCAACACGACTTAAAATTTTAAGTTACGAGGGTTCCTTCGCGCTCTGAACCGAGAAGGGTCCACAACAAACTCAGCCGGGTATTTTGTTTTTTATTACTATCATCATTACAATATCATATATTTTAATATATTTCAATTCAAATTAGAGCAGTTTGTTCACTCCCACGCGTTTCTATCGTCCAAGTAATCTTGCAACTTTTAATACGATTTTTCTAACACCTATCTTTTAACAAAGACTTTGAATTTATTAATTGACATCTCTGGAACGTCTTGTGGGAGTTAATTATAGAAAAGTATACAGTTACCCTTAAATCACACGGTGTTCTCATTTGTATACCAGTTATTGAAACTGGTATACAAATGAGAACACTGTTAGATTTAATTGTATTGTATGTGTAATAATTACACGGGTATATAAAATTATCTGCAGACAAGGCCGCCGACGTTTACTAGTTTAAAAATAAAATGGCTGATAATAAATTGTGTGGGGTCTGACGATAGGGCATAATAACAAGAGTTTCCCATTAAATCATAACCACGTCGTACGATTCGCTTTTTGTATTCATTGTATTCATGTTGTTCGTTGTCGACCTAGTTAAAGGGTTACGCCACGCGGCGACGTACCCAAAGGTCAACGACATTACCTTAAAAAACGAGCCAAGATAAAACAATCTTGAAGATAAGTATGTAGCAGAAATGGGATCGACACCGACATCATCATTTACTTCCCCTTATCCCATTAGGTGGGGTCGGCACAGCATGTTTCCTTTCGCCACTTCACTCTATCCGCAGTCATTTCCACATTCACACTCCTTACACACAGTTCAGCCACAATTTTTTTGGTCGCCCTCTCCCGGCCCTGTCGCTTACCATCATATTTAAGGCCCTCTTGCATACATGGCAATGACATCGACACCGAAATAAACTGACGAAATTTTCAAAGGAGTATACTAAAAACTGTCTCATTGGTTTAGTTATTAGCATGTTCGCCTACAGACATGAGATCCTGGGTTCGAGTCCCGGGTCAATTCAAAATCCATATTAAGTTTTCTATTAAGATTTTCACAATATTTGCAAGAAGTTAGGAAGTTAGCGGTGTGATCCACCCACATGCCTAGGAGAGCGTGTTAAGCCGTCGGTCCTGCGCCTGATGTCTCTTCGGTCGTGTCGGATTCCCGTCACATCGGATTATCAGAGTGAAGGAATAGAGAGTGTACTTGTGTACTATGCCTGCCAATCCGCAGTGGAGCAGCGTGCTCTAAAAACCATCTCTCATATGAGTCAGGAGGCCTGTGCCAAGCAGTGGGACGTTAATGTCCTGCTACTTACCTTACTTTATGCTAAAAAAGTTTTGAAGTGTAAGACTAATAAGATGCCATTATAACATAAATCAGCTGAGAAGGGTTTAAGTAAACAAAGGTGCAATTACAAATCTCTTGTGCCAAATTTAACACTATTAATTAAAATTGAAGTATGCTGTCATAATGACAATATAACAGCTCTTAACTATATAGACGCGAAATATTTTTTGAAGTGAAACTTCTTTAGTCGCATGAGGGTATAATTTTAACGGATGAAACGCGTGATTGCAGCGTTTTTTATGCTAATTCGTTTGAAAGTTATTTTAATTTGCGACTCGTCATTTCATACTTTTAACTATTTTTCATAATATAAAAATATTTCATAACTTCTCTTTTCTAAATTATAATTCAAAAACAAAATTTAATTATGAATTGTAATATTGACATAAACACGTGGCATTTTTATTAACAATTCGTAATATGAGATTTCAATAAATGTTTTGTATTCATTTTCGATACTTTTAATATTTTAATGATAATTAAATTCATTAAATTCCTAACAAATCCTTTTCCCCTCTAGAGAGAGGAAGTCTCGGAAATCTAAAGTTTTAAATCTGTATAAATTTAAACAAAACTTAAAAGTTAGTTTACCAAAGAAGTTTTCGTTCTGAAATATGTATTTTGAACGCCTAATTTTTATTTTATTCCTGTCTACCCACTAATATTCGAAGTGACTAGATCGATTTTAACAAGTGTTACAGATCACTTTTATTTTATTATATTTCTTAGATAACTTTTTCTTAAGTAGGAAGTTTTACGATTGATGGTTTGAAGAATCGGAAAATCGTATTAATTATTATAATAAACTAATTGAGCTTTCAACACTAGACTTTTCAGATGGCTAATATTTTATTTATTTATAAACTGTATTGCACAAAGTTCAAGCGGCGAGCTTAAAGCTATAAAGCTTTATCTACCAGCCAACCTTTCTGGTGTAAGAAAAGTCGTTGGTAGATGTGCATTACAGTGTGTTAGCGATCATTATTTGTGGATTGCTATCAAATTGCTATATTTGTTTATTTTTTTTCTTTATTTAACGAGCTAAGTCACCTTTATGACTATGTCGCTCTGTGTTTGCTGCTTAACTATAAAGATAACAAATAGAAACTTAATATATATCTTAACTATTACTCTTAAGGCCTTAATAATCTTACCTTAATAATCATTTACAATTCAAAATCGATTAAATCCGACTTGTATACAACTATTATATAATTGCGTACAAGTTTAAATTAATTATAATTAATCAATAAGTGGGGATGCTTGACCTTTCTCAGTGTAAAGTGCTTGGACAGGATAATCACCTCTTTTCAAGGCCAATTTCGACCAACCACAAATCATTTGCAATCTGAACTGCATGTGGCAGCGACAACAGCACATTGTTTTGTGTTGCGATACAATTGTAGAAGTGTTGCCGTCCATATCCTTCGTTTCGGACACACTTCATCAACACATGTGTTACATCCTCCTTGACATTATGACTACTGCAATTCGGAGAGTTGACTTGTTTCATAAGGTGTGCAAAACTATTTAATGGAATGTGTGCCGACCATTTGTTTATTATGCTGAGGTATTTGTAATTATACCAGTGAAACGTACACACACTACATCCGGTTTAACGCTGTTCCGCAAATTGTCAAATTTAATAAACTCTATTTAGTCGTCGTTTTCACGACGACTGTGATTGGTGGACTTATTATTTTTGAATGGGGCGTTTGTTCTAAGAAAGGTAGCACAGGAGAATGAAGTGATATTCGCCTAGTGACAGTTCTTAGTTTGTATTGTGTTTTAAGTCATTCAAATTATGTAATTAATAAAGAAGAATCTGAGAATAGTAAAACTTAACCTGCAAATTAGTGAGAGACTCTAAAAAGAGTTAAAGAAAAAAATACAGAGATAGACAGAAATAAAGAAAAATAGTAAAAAATAATATTAATAATAACTGTGATAATAATTATAGTTGAGCTTTGAATGAATATATTGAGATGGCTTTTCTTATCCCTATTATATCAATACTATAAATATTACTTTCATTCTAAAATTCAATTTCATTCTTATAACATTAAGCCATATCAGAGCAAAATTGAAGATGCTAGAGTAGATGAAAATCATAACAGTTGGCAAAACAAGACGTAATTGGCAAAATATCTACATTTAATTACTGGTACAACAAGATGAAACAAACAAGTAAATTTTGGCAAAGAAACTAGACACGTCACAGTAACTTCACGTACGGAAGCGGAGATCGATAAATCAATAGAACTGGGAGCAGCTCTAACGTAATTGTTATTTGAGAAACAAATATGTACGTATTGCGTATCAGCTCCTGAGTGTCCCACAATGGGTCAGAGGCCGTTTATTGAAGTTATTTTGGTACAATGGGAAGTAATTGGAATGGTGACCTCGCTGTGACTGCGCATCTTAGTGATTTATTAGCACTTCATAGAAGACTGAGCTCTAACCGTACGTTTATCCATATCTCGATATTAACGTCGTGAACTGAAATTCTAGGATGCCTTTATAAATTGATTACGAAGCCGGAGTGCTAATGGACGGAAAGCATTGGATGACCTATTGTCCCGAAATAGACTTCCAAACATTAAGGATAGCTGTACGATTTGGAATAATTGAAAAAATGGGGATAAGAAGAATGCTAAACTATATGTTAACGATGTAAATAAACGTCATCGCCTGCTGATTTTGTATAGCAATAGTTAGAATCAACGCAACATTTTAAGGCTTTTACTAATACTGTGAGCTCCTTCTTCAGCTCACACTTGCGAAGATAGCCGGTTCAGGATCGAAATAAAATGCCACCCAGATTCTTCATCCAACGCTCCGCCGTCTTCTTATATGATGTACATATATGATGTATTGCGATCGAATTGTTGTTCAGCAGGAACGTTTACGCCGAATTGGCTATCTATTGTGTAATATTTGCGACTGGCAAACGTGCACTACTGTGACAAGTAAACGACGTTGGTTGTTTCTTTATTTGTAGATAAAGGCGTCCTATGATTGGCGTTCTATTATTTGCCAATCATAGGGTTTACATTAATTGCACGAACAACTTTATTCTTGGAAATGACAATCATACAAATATATACATGCTATAGTCAACAAAACAAAGTTTAAACAAAAATATACTATTTTCTAAATTAAGGAGAGAAGAACAAATACGACGTTGAATTTAGACTTCTAGACTATCTCTAGTTTTATATAGATGTAGATGCGAATGGTATAACGAAATAAAACTACTTAATATTACCTAATTATATAAGGTCCTGATTATATTATACCATGCAAGTTGGACATAATATCAACAACTCAGGAGTGCGATCATGCTTTCGAGTTTCGTTCAATGTCACGATAGGCAGTGTGACAAAACTTGGACGACCAATGGTTTTTTTATCTACCCTCTACGACACAAGGCTGAGCCAATTATAAAAAAAGTTAAAAGTGCGTGCGTACAAAGTACACATGTAAGATGTGAAACTTCTTTGGCAAACTACTTTTTAAGTCTTGTTGTTGAAAGGAAGATATGTTAGGAATTTAATTAATTTAATTGGTAAAATTAATACAAATAATTTATTGAAATCTCAAATAACGAATTGTAAATAAAAAATGCCACGTGTTTTTTGTCAATATCAGAAATTATTAATCTAAATATGCTTTTGAATTTTAAACTTAGAAAAGAGAATTTATGAAATATTTTATATTTTATGAGAAATAGTATATTAAATGAAGAGTGGCAAATTAACATGCTGCACATCTTCGTGATGCTATCATCTGTAAAAATATTACCCTCACGCGCCTTAAAGAAGTTTCACTTCAATAATAGAATGACAAGGAAAACAAGTTATTATACCATGTTCAGAACAAAATCCCATGGCAAAAACATTGATAATCTAAAATATAACCACAACGTATTCCACCCTGATAACGAGCTGGTCTATCTATCAAAAGACAATGATTTTGAGGTAAACAAAAAGCCGTGGATACGCATGGGGTTTATGGGAAAACCATCATTAATTTTACGAGGCATTTTATCATGGATACAGGCTATTGAGGTCTCTAAACGAACGCAAGAGCGGCGATAACAGCATAATCAATCGTGTCATATCATTCGCCTTGTATACGAATTGACAGTCGTAAAACGTCAGCGGGATGTAGGCGTCATAAAATGGGAATTCGCGGTCCGAGTATAGCGTCGGTCGTCAATACACTTGTAGCGAGATATCTAAATTAAAATGCAATTTGTTGATGACAATATCAAGACGTCATCTGAAATAAATAGAACAACGGCAGACAGACATTCCGATGTATCTATACCCTTGGGCAATACCTATTTGCTTGTGAATATTTATGAAGTTTGCGTATTATACATGTCCATTCTTGTTAAGAGTCACGAGATCGAATCCTCGGCAGATATCACCAAGTTGCCATAGTACATTACATTGCATCACGCCTCATTCCCATAGGCGTAGGCAGAGACAACATCCTCCCACTTACCACGATCCTTGCATTCGCTTCTTTCATTCTCATTAAACCTTTCATACTAGTTCGTCGGTTTAGAGTACTCCTGACCCGGCCGTTATTTAAAATATCCTGGATTTGGTCCAGGAACGTTCGCCTTGGTCTTCCCCTTCCAGCTTTCGCATTCACTCTTGACTCATAAATCCTTTTTGTCAGTCTCCTTTCATTCATTCTCTCTACATGCCCAAACTATCTATCTGTGTCAATCTAAAACCTAAAACGTGAGTAAAAATTTGGATGCTTATTCCACAATTGCTCTTAACAATAAACTTCGAGGATGTTGGCAAAGATTATTCGCAGATTAACAGTAATAGTTCCAAGTCAAGAGTATCCAGATTAGATGGTTCGTTCAAGAAAAAATTTCAAAATGAAAATATGTACGTCGACATTTTAGAAATACAAAGCTTTAGAATCCTTGATAACACCAATCAAATTCGCTAAATTGAAAACTCGCAAGCATTTTGTTCTGCAAAATATTTGATAATTATTTTTTCAAGCAAGGTTATTGGACCGTACGTGTTTCTTGTTTGTGTTTGAGTTCAAAATTTATACCCACTTGTTAATTAAATATATCTTACAGACGTATCTTAAACACCTGGAAGACAAATCTATAAAAGTTGCTTTTGAACTATCATCTAGACATCTATACTAATGTTATATTTTTGTAAAAACAGTAAAGACTTTAACTATGTGTGTTTCTTTTCTATACCAATAACGATTATATAACATTATTCTTGAAAAATTTCCTTTTGTAGCAAGTATTATTGAAAGAGGGGTTTACGAACTTTGTGTTGCTATTACAGAACTAAACAGACGTAATATATTACAAAGATAAAATAGAAGTACCGACCAAAGTTATAAACAATTACAATAAAAATGTCTTACGACACGTCAGTTTTTTAATGGCCGATAAAAGATACGTGTACCCATCATAATCAGTTAAATAAATACACGCCTAAACAACACTCATGGTGACGTACTTGTCACTTATCTAGCTAAAACACTTGATATATGTAACGTGTATTACGTAAAAGATATTGTTACCTTTGATATTAACCAAAACTAAAATAGTCATAGTTTATTTAATACACAGATAAGAATGTGAGATAAACAAATGAAAAAGGAAACGGAAGTAGCAGAGCCAAAACATGGTGTCATGACTACAAGTAAAATCATTACTTTGCTACGTTTCAATGCATGAATGGAAGATCTGAAAACAGAGATTATTAAGGTAAAAGGCTGACAAAACAAATTGCCCTTTTTAGCGACTACGGGTTAGCAGTTCCAGTTATAAAAAAAGGTATAGGACACAGAATAACTTTTAAAGTTTTGGCCACTGATCAGTTTGAAAATAAATTAACTATCTCTTGATCGTTTGCTACAGAATTAATGCTGTTTGAAAATTAAATCTACTTAGTCACATGTCTTTCTGATACTAATCCGTAGTTGTGTGTATTGTATATAATCATTGAAGATGATGAAACCCGATACACAACAGACGAGTGACATCGTTAATCATTCGATTACGATCCGTTAAATACATGCACCGCGAATACCATATCATATTTATGGTACGGTAATGCGAGTGAAGCTAATTCTAATTGATGCAGAAAAACCTAATGAACAAGAGAACATATAAGTTGCCAATTATAAAAAAGGTACACGTGATAGAAGAGAAACTTATTGAAAAATTGTAATATAAGCCCTAGGAAAGACTTCGAGTATGAATGGTAGTAAAGACACAACTCGTATTCTTGATATAACGACATTTACCTGATTGTAAAGCGTCTAGGATAAAAGAGTCACAAACCTATGCATATTCAATACGAACGTATCGGTCGACTGACTCAAATACAAAACTTTGCTTACATAGAAGGTATATACAATATTATAATAAAACTGCTTCGTTTTAACGAAGGTGTACTGCAAATAACGTAGTGGTGGATGGGACCAGACGAAGCAAAAACATCAGAACAAGGTCATTTAAAAATAAAAAGCACATGTTAAATAAAATAATATTAAAATAAAGGATACGGTTCGTCATTTGACAAAATCGTATTCTTAAAAACAAAGGCTTTCTCATTGGTGGATTCCAATTTGCTATAGTTTTCTTAAATTAAATTATACTTAATTGCAACTAACAGAGAATAATAGCTTCTTAAAAAATAAGATAATTAATGAATGTATTTGGCGGGAAACACTCTCACTTGATGTTTAGCCTTAATAGGATCATTTTTTAAAAATAATAGAAGTTACTTCAGCTATCAGTTTTTAATCAAGTTACCTACCAGTTATTGTCTTTAAGTTATGTGTGTCGGTAAATCACGCTGCTCTGCGATACAATGCTAAGTATGTTTCTAATTTAAAACCTTTGTCTTATTAATGCGTGATAATGACAATTGTGTGTCTTTTTGTGTTGTATATTAATAGATGTGATGATTCAATTCTATTGCTACGTTAATTATAACATTATTAGAAAAGGGTAACTATTGAGTTTCTTGCCGGACTCTTCTCAATAGATTCAGTTAACAAAGTTTATTGAGCTTAGTGGAGTTATTGACTTTTATTTATTGAAAATAGTTAATATTATGAGCATATTACTAATTTACTGATTATTTCTCATTCTTGACAGTAATGTAAAAGACAGTTTACAAATTTTCTGTTCCTTTCGGTTAATCCTACTTGGAGTTAGTATGACGTTAATATTTAAACTTTATTATTACTTACACTGACATAAAGTTATATTACACAATCAGGATATATCCAATAAACAACAAACACGTATTTTATAGAAATATCACGATGATAGTCCATTATTACGACGTCAGTTATAGACAGTTTCCGTACTTCAAGCTCGAGTAAAAATGATCCGTCAGCTTAATAAAGGACCACCTCGGCGCACCTATAACAGCTGTAACAGTGTTTTTAATCGAGCCAAGTTTATGATTAACGACCTAAGTGGATTAGATGGTGTCATTGCTTGTTATAAAGGTGACAGATACGATACGTACACGACCACGCCCTCCTATTAACCAATATCGTCCACTTTGAAGCTTTCCACCTCCTGACATAAGACATCCATACAATGTTACGTGATTCACAATCAAAAACATTAAGCTCCTGCATATAAACGCTTTGGGCCAATCTATCTATCTTTGGGGCGTTATTAATTGCCATCTTTATCTTCTGTAATTCTATACAAATAAATAGTCCTATATAGGATATGATATCATCGCCGTGTCATGGATAGTTAAGGACATGACCAGTAACGAAGTATATTGGGCTATATATATTAGCTTCTAGCTCGTATGAGACCATTTGCATCTTTATCTTAGCAATTTAATGAAAGTTATTTTTCAAAAATGATAACTATAAAAAATTGATTGGTTCTTTTAAGAATAATCCCCGATAAGTTGATGGGTCAAAGTCGTCTCGAGTCCATTTCTGAATTGCCTCCTTTTAACTATCAAATTGCCCCCTACGACTTTTTATATTGCTGACAGGTTAGGGCTTGACTGTGATCTCACCTGATGGTAAGTGATGATACAGTCTAAGATGGAAGCGCGCTATTCTGGTAGAAGGCGTTATACGGTTATGGTTTCTACACAGCATCGTACCGGAACACCGATCACTTTGTTTGGCGGTACGTTTTTGCTGGTAGGTAGGTGGTCACTAGCCGCAGCCTAAGCCTTCTACCAGTCCAGACTCAGACAAATTAGAAAATACAATTTTCTACATTCGATCGAACCCACGACCTCTGATAGCAAAGTGAATACTCGCACCACTGCGCCAGCGAGCCTGCAACTACCAAATTGCATGCATGAAAAAATGGCCTTTATATATCAAATTTTCCCCTTGAACTATCAAATTGCCCCTTTAACTATCAACTTTTTTTCTTTAACTATCAAATTGCCCCCTTTAACGATCAACATTTTTCTTAAACTATCAAATTACCCTCTTTAACTATCAAAGTGCCCTCTTTAACTATAAAATTACCCTCTTTAACAATCAAATTACCCTCTTTAACTATAAAATTGCCCTCTTTAACTATCAAATTGCCCCCTTTAACGATGAAATTTTCCCCTTTAACTATCAACTTGACCTCTTTAACAATCAAACTCCTCCTTTAACTATAAAATTGCCCCCTTTAACTATCAAATTGCCCTCTTTAACTATCAGATTGTGCCCCATGGGGCGTGGGCCCCACGTTGGAAAACACTGGTGTAAAGCCTCAGAATAAGCTGACACTGCCAAAGAGCTCATTAATTATGCGTCTTATTTGTAAAAAAAAAAAATACCTAAAATTATTAAAAATGCTGTCCAAAAACACTTCCATGCAAACAGTCGCGAGCATAGCTAGTATTCAAGAGGTTTGCGCGTTAGGTCTAAAATACTCTTTACGCCCTAGAAAAATATATATACGTATTTCTTATTCATTCTATTTCAATTCTTACAACACGGCCGCTATGCAAACTCATAAAAAAACACAACATACATTATAATGACATATTGCAATATAAAACTCGCTGTACTGGCGCACTCATAAATAACACATAAAAATTCATAACGACTTCGGATAGTGGAAAACTATTTATAGCGTTTCTTTCATATGATGCGATCTTTATAGCGATGCTATTAAAAGTTTTCTTATAAAAATATTACTCCCGACTTTTATAGATCGCGTAAATGTAAGTTTGGATGTATTGATTTAATGGATATTGCGAATAATGTATACGTATGATTTTACATAACTGTACAAAAGGGGAGTTTGTTAATCTATATGTAAACACATAGGTGGCTTACTTTAAAACTATGCCATTACTATTTCTATGCAAATTTGGTTACTTACTACTCAGTTTCCTGACGTCATCTCGATTGCTAAGTATTAGACTATAGATAGTTGGGTTAGCACTGATAGCTCTGAAATATTGGAAGTTATTGAGTAATATAGTGGTAACACTATATGCAATACGAGGCAACTTTAACGAGCGGAACAATTTTGGGGATATAGTCTTTCGAGCTGCTACGCGGTATCGTTCAAAAAAAGTAGTGCTAAATTGTATATGTCGGAGGGCAGATATCTGTGGAACGCTGGCGCCATCTATCGGCGTGGACAGAGTCAATGGTGGCAGTCCGGCGGGACTCACTCGGCAGTTGTCGAGTAGCGCTCGACCGGAGCAGTCAACTGTTGAAACTGTCGCATTCCTAGTTATTAATTTAAATAGTGGAAAGAATAAAAGTTGTTAGTTAATGTGAGTTGGTGTTTTTATAGTATAAATAAAGATTCAATACGGCTTGATATCCCATAAAACCGATTGAATATCCCTAGCTACGCCTAGCAGTTTCACCCTCGCATCTATTTATTCCATGGGAATATTAGTTTATTTCTTTACAAACTATAAACTAACAACATAATTTAATAAAAACTACAAACAAAATTAAACGAAGAGTTGGTAAATTACATTTATAGTTAGTTACATCAAGCAATTAAATAATAATACAAAACATTAGAAAAGGCAAAGAAAATTGTGTTGCATTTTGTTGAAAGAAACGTCAAGTTTTAAGGTTTTTTGGACCAGTATATATGACCAAAGCAATCTCGATATTACCAAATAGTGTAAGTACCCTGCAAATTAAATATCTTTGGTTGCAAACATTTCAATCAGCGTTTCATTTTTTATTTCATTTATTGGAAGATCAGTAGAGATTCTGTTCTGTTCTACTCTACTTCTTGTTTATTTTAAAGTATCTACAGTTCATTAGAAAAGACGTAATACGTCGAGGCATGAAAAAAGACCACTGGAAAGGCATCATTTTATTTTAATTACAGAGATATTTCTAATACTACTGCATAATAAAGTTTCATCAAAATCGAAATAATTATAGCAGATATGCAACTCTTAGATGAGAAATATTGTCTATAATCCTTTTTTATACGCGCAAATTTGAAACGCTGCCTATTTATGAAATTTACTATAGTTAAATGATAACGATCAAACATTTGAAATAGCTGGGATTATGCAAAACAATTCGGATGATATGTTAGCGGATCGCAAGCCGTAGTTCCGTCGTGACATCATTGTTGGTAGATATAATAAGGCAACGACCCGAGCATCAATGGACAAACATTGAAACACTGTAGCAACACCACCTGGCACGAGAGATTTGTTGAGTAAACATTCAAACTTCAAACATAAATCATATATTAGGTTACCCAAAAATGGAGCTTACATTTGTAAATATACCTAGCCTAATAAACATCTTGTAAAACAACAGTTATATTGGTGCAAACTGGCTGTCTTTGATCCGTCAACGTAATAAGCTATGGATGAAAACAAACACGTAGCAATTATTTTTTCTCGCTGGGAAATGCATTTACGCACTAACCCCGACTCGTAACTCGGCAGTGTGGGACTTTGCGAGGGAGGAGACATCCGTAAGTAAGACACCAGAGGTTTCTCGGATGAGTCCGACTGAGGATTCACGGAAGCGGGAGTAGGAGCGCAAACATGCGCCGCCTAGAATCCCGCCTTCTTCGGTGGTGAGAGGGGGCATCTACTGCATTCTCCCTCTCTCGTTCGCGGACCTCCTTTAGCGAGATTACGGTCTCACAAAAGCAGGCCATTCCCACCCAACACCTCTCACTGGAGAGCATCGCGCCTACAATGCTCCGCAGCGAGAGATCTCCGCCGATATGTGCCACCGTGAGGTGACGCTGAGGTCCCCAGACTGCGCATTCTGCCACTGTGTGGTGTCCTGAGTCAATAGCCCCACCACACTCATGGCAGTTGGACGAATCCTCTCGGCCGATTTGGTGTAAGACCTTTCCGAGACAACCATGCCTGGTCAGAATCTGCCCCAGTGCGTCCCGTACCCTCTAGAGAGCCATTGGTCCAGGTAAGGACGAATCGCTTCCACTGAGGCCACATCGGTATCAGGCCGCAGGCCTTGAGCCCTTGCAGCTGTTCTGTGCAGATGGACAGCCACTGAGGAGCGCCAGCCAAAACACGTAGCAATACGGAAAATACTGTTTTAAGAAATTTAAGGATAATACTTCTAAATTTCAATAAATAAGGACGTTATAATTCCTTTTTTGTTTCCTTATTTTCCTGGCGCAGTGCGGCAGGTATTAGCTTTGTTAGCAGAAAGCCAGTGTTCAATCCCCAATCCAAATTTGTCTGTGTCTGGACTAGTTACGACTCTACCAGCAAAGACGTGCCACCAAGCAAGAGATTTGTGTTTTGATATGATGCTATGTAAAAGCACTATACTTTAGCGCTTTTCCATCTAAAACTATATCATCACTTAGCAATCAGGTTATCATAAAGTCAAGCGCTATCTGTTAGCAATTAATATATCTATATATATATAAATCCATTTTTGTTCGTTAGACTCGCTAAAACTCGAGAACGGCTGGACTGATTTGGTTAATTTTGGTCTGGAAGTCGTTTGGAAGTCCAGGGAAAGTTTAAAAGGTGTATAAATATGAAAAAAATGTTTGGAACGTATTAAAAACAACAATTTCGCTTTTCCTTAAAAACTATTCCTATCTGTCACGCATTTGATGTTCTCCCCATCCTTAAGAAACCAATTAAATTTCAAAGTCGTTCAGAAATACAATTAAATTTAAACATAAAGTTTTTGTTTCATCTGTTTGGTTTTCAATGTCAAACGTTTAATGTTCATCTCGTCGTTTGATTTTCAAATAAAATTTTATAAAATACTTTTTTTTTTTTATTTATTTTGACATTTCACATGGTACAAAGGTCAGGTAGTAAAATAAATAAATATTTAAAAGTTGTCAACGGCTTTTTGGTTAAACATTTGGAAATATATCTGATGTTAGAAGGGCTGTTCGTACGATCTACAATATGGGTTCAAGAGAGTCGCTAAGAAACAAATTCAGAGCAGTAAAAATAATGACAGTTCTCGGCGTATATATATTAGAAAACTTGTTGTACGTCCATAATAATATTGACTCTTTTAGGAAGAAAAGTGAATGCACCTCATATAACTTAAGAAATAAAAATAAAATTGCTGTAAATTCTAGTAGGCTACATAAAATTGACAAGTCATTCAAGGTATCTATACGTTGCTACAACAAGCTCCCAGAAGAAGTTACAAAGGTGTCTCTTAATAAATTTAAATCTTTTATTAAAAAAAAAACGAATTGAGAAATCATTCTACAATTTGACAGAATACTTAGAAGACAAAAGAGCGTGGGAGTGAATGAATTGCTCTATACGTATATCGATATAGAATAATTTAAATTAAATATTGTGATGATGATAACAAAAAAAAAACGTACACCCGATTGAGCTTGTTGTAGGCTCTTCTCAGTTCAGGGCGCGAAGGATCCCTCGTAACTTTATTGTAAGTCGGTCTTTAATGTTATCATCAGTCATTCATTTAAATAATACATACAAAAAACGATATTTGACGATTCAAAGGTGCTGTAATAGGCCTACTTGAATAAAGATATTATGACTTTGTTTGTTATTTGCTTATTAATATCGATCGAAGTAATGATCTGATTAGATTTAAAAGAAGAAATATTGCATAAAAAATAATCATCTGTCCTTCCTTTGCTTGTTTGAGGCCAACAGCCCACATTAATAATAATTGAAGAATATCTCGTTCGTATCAATGAATCACAGACGTTTTATTTACAGACCTATTCGTGATGTACGTCACAGACATTTCTTTGTATATGTAACAAATGTTTTATCAACAGATACTTTGTCTTTCCATTCAAAAGCAGGTTGTGTTTTTAGTGTTTGTTTTTTTACAATATTAACACGTGAAGTAACAACTTTGTATCCCATTTTAGGAAAATTGCGTGGAGAGGAGCGCATAATGCTAATTTTTGTTTAATTATGCATAAACAATACACACACTAGCATGTATTTGAGACACATACACATATGCTCTTCTGTCAATCGCTGACAATTATACCAAACACCGTAAGGTAACATTACAAAAGTTTATATTGTCAAAAGCACTAAGGACGTAACATTAAAAAGTTCGTATGGTGGTTAACTTATAATTTCTGATGTTCTTCGTAACTTTGTTATTTTTTTCTTTCATACGAACTATCTCCTGACTATAATAAACAGAACATCAGAAGAGTTATCGAAATCAGTCCGTGAAAATGCCGTGACATAGGGACTCATATGAATGAATGGTTGCTTTATTTTATCCACACTTCAACACTATAGTTTGCTTGGCGTTCGTAGACTATGAGAAAACCTTCGATTCGGTGGAAACAAACCAGATCTTTACAGAGAGGCCGAATTGACCACTAGTATTTACACGTGTTGAAGTGTTTGTACGAAAACGCCACCATGTCGGTCCCTGTACATGACCAAAGCATAGAGTCTATCCAACTGTGGCGTGGAGTGCGACAGGGAGATGTTATTTCCCCGAAGCTCTTTAGTACAGCGTTGGAAGACCTCTTTAAGCTTATGGAGTGGATCGGACTGGGCATCAACATCAATGAAGATATCACACATCTACGGTTTGTCGACAACGTGGTCATTATGGTAGAGACTAGAAGATCACAATATAAAGCTCGATGTCCTCAGCAAACCTTCTCAACAGGCGGGCCTAATTAATGAACATGCATAAGACGAAAGTTATGTCCAATATCCATGTTCCGCTCCACCCAGTGGTCGTTGAGAACTCGATACTCGAAATTGTTGACGAATACACATAGTCCAGCTAGTTAGGTCCAATTTCGAGAAAGATGTGAACCGCCGAATTGAACTAGGTTAGGCAGTGATCGGAAAACTCCAAATGTTTCCTGCAATATCCGTTAGTGCCTGAAGACCAAAATCTTCGAACAGTGCGTTTAGCCAGGGTTTAAGTATGGATCAGAAACGTGGTTGCTGTTTATGAGCCTTATTCGAAATCTCAGAGCCTGATTCAAAACTTAGCGTGCAATGGAGATGGCCATGCTCGGAGTTTCGAAGTCCCAATAGGGCCTCTTGAGGTACTCGGAGCACATGGGACAAGACAGATTATGTGAGTTGGTATTCTGTCTATGGGCCCTCACATCCTTATCAGAAATCTCGATTGAACTAAACATTTGGATATTTCTCCCTGTTTCAAAATAAAATGACAGGTTGTAACCCCACTTTAATGATGACAATACAGTTGAAAGAAATTCTAAAGTTATGCCTAGGGAATTTCCCTAAATTCTTTCTGTAGGTTGGCAGTGTTGTCAATTTAACGGATAGTAATATGTGCGTTTTATTATTCATCGATGTCAATTTAATTGTGAATTCGATTTAAAAATTTTCTTTCGAGAACGGTTAAGTTATTATAGCAGTGAAATTGTTTATAGATGCAACTGATGACGATGTCGCCGGGGGAGACCTATGCTATGCTTCTTTTTCCCTCTCCTATTCTCCGATATCAGAAGTGGGATCACTGTTGGTGCAAAATGAGAAAATGGGCGAAGCGTACATTTAGCGTGCCATGTTTGAAAAACTGAAATACAACAAAGACCTACAAAGCAATTTACAAGTCTAGGGTCGAACATAATCCCTGACAAGAAAGATATCGACGCGAAATCGTAGTTCGCGACAGCTGAATTGGGGCCCCAGTTTTTAATTTGCCCCAGGGTCATTTATTACCTAGCTACGACACTGCTGGTGAATGTGCATGTATAGACCTTTTTTTTTCACGCTGGGAAATGCCTTTACGCACCCCGTTGAGACAAAATCTGAACGGGAGTGTGGGACTCGCTGGCAGTAAGCCAGAATACACTACTAAAACCCAGCGATACCCGCCCCATCCTTTAGTGGAGCACCAGAGGATCGGTTGACGCAATCTACCCTAGTACTGCGGGATACTCCTGCTGGGAATTAGGAAGGGGGTAGGAGCAGAGCAAATCTACGCCTCCTACCTCCCAACCTTCTGCGCCGGAGAAGAGGAGCATGTGCCTTCTTCAGCGAAATAACAGATTCGCAGAAGGAGGCCACTGCCCTCCACTCCCTTTCGCTAGTGAGCATTGCGCCAACTAGACCCTCCAACGAAAGGTCTCCTCCAATCAACGACGTCAAAAGATGCCGCTGGGGTCCCCGGGCATTCTATCAAAGTGTGTTGCTCCGAATCAATAGGTGCATCACATTCATGGCAGGAGAGCGTTTCCTCTCGGCGATCAATCTGATGAATTTATAGCTGTTGTAATATAATTGTTATTACTGTTGGATACTTCAGTGGTACAATTTAAAATTAAACGGGCCCTAAGACGGTATAGTTACGCCACTTTCCAGAGTACAGTTTTGCGGTTATCCCGTAACAAATTTCACAGTGGAGTCTTGGGCTAAGCTTTGATGTACCGGGCGTCATATGTTTACATGCGCACGAGTGGAATTCTCTTTCGAGCCGGTGCCACTCAAGGCCGCGACTATTTTCTATAGCGGATCACGTGCCTGTTTCACCAATGACTCCGGAGTGATTTGGGCGTAGTTCTACAATGCTAACATTAGTGTTGTGAACCGATTTTCAATACCGGTACAAACTGATTATTTTAGAAAAATACCGGGGTTTTTTAATGTTTTACTTTTCAGGTTTATGAAACAGAATAGTAACTTATCATATGTGTATTATGTATTTATTTTCATTACATCAATATCATCACTTTTTTTTAAATCATTCGCGATTAGTGCAATCCACTTATGGCACGCGCTTCCTGTGAAAATTCGTCAGTGACAGAGTATATTTAATTTTAAGAAGTGTGTAGTGGAATATTATCTCACTACCGAAGTGATATTAGAAAGAAAGAATGAAAGAAACATTTATTCTGTAATGGTATTCTTAATCTAGCTTTGCAGCGTTACTGCTTGTAACACCACCTGGAAAAGGTTCACAGTTCAGCAATTGTCATGTGTTTCTAAAACACATGACGCTGATTTTCAGCTGTGACCTCGGTGACGCCACTGCGTGTTATAATATTTGAAAAAAAAAGAAAAAAATAGCAACTAACAGTAACAAACAAAACAGTTGGCAAAAAAAAGAAACACATTTAGCGTTTCTTTTTATTTATACTATACTAAAATTAATCCAGTCTTAATAAAAAGAGACCAAACCATAATTTTTCATTTTGATTCACTCGGCATGATAAACTAAACGTAGTCAATAATAAAAAAAATGATAAGTTAGTAGACATAAATGAAAAATGATATTAACATACAAGATTAACACCACGATGAATAAATGGATTTACAGAGTTATGTAATTGTATGTCTTTATAATATTCTGTATATATTTATATATTATTTTTAGAAATTGTATGCCTTTTTGTTTATACACATCACTTACCTTCTCTCTCCTTCTTTAATGAGCGATAAGACCGCCCAATTGCACACTAAAAGTACCTTATACTGAGTAATTGTACATCTGTTTTTAGCGTGGTGTTCAATAAAGAATATTGTCTATCTATCTACCATCATCATCATTTTCTTGCCATTATCCCTCTAGGTGGGGTCGGCACAGCATGTTTCCTTTCGCCACTTCACTCTATTAGCTGTAATTTCTACATTCACACCCCTTACACACATATCCTCTTTCACACAAATAATCCACACTTTTTTTAGACGCCCTCTCTTGTATACATGGCTATCCTCCCGTCTCATGACATGTCCATACCAGGATAGCCTTCCACTTCTTAACTTCTCGGTGACTGGTGCTACTTTCACACTTCCTCTAATATACTCATTCCTAATCTTATCTAATTTTGTCACTCCACACATCCATCTCAAACTTCGCATCTCCGCTGCATGCAATTTCCTTTAAATACAACGCGTGTACATAAGTAAACACACATTTTTAAATTCTTAAAATATTGTATTGTATTAAAGATTTAAATAATGTAATATGGTATACATTTGAAACTAATAAAATAATGATATTTCACCGTGTACTAATACCTTCAAGGAGTTGTACGACATCTAATATAAGAGACAAATGGCAAACTTGTTATAAATTCTAGAAGATTGCATAAAATTAGCAAGTCATTTAAAGGTAACTATATACGTTTCTAAAACAAACTGCTAGAAGACGTAAAAGACTAATCTACAATATAGTATTACTTTATTTAAAGAAATACTATATTGTGATAATGATGGTAAAAAAAATTGCACAACGGAGTTTATTGTGGGCTCTTCTTAGGACAGGGCACGAAACAATCCTCGTTACTTTAGATTGTAAGTCGTTCTTTCATGTGATCATCAATTGTATATTGAAATGTGTGGATGAAGCTGTATTTAACGATTGAAAAGTGCTGTATAGGACTACTTAAATGTTTAATTAAGAATTTGAACTGAAATAAAAGTTGCTTCGAGATCTGTGTATGTTCAAAATGTCAGAAGACTTCATCTAAACTAATATTATAAAGAGGAAACATTTGTATGTTTGTAACGTTTCACACAAAAACTATTGGACCGATTTCAAAACTTTCTAAACCAAAAATAGGGATTCCCAATAAAAATGCATTCGTCGTCGTCGCTTTAACCGATGGACGTCTACTCCTGGACATAGGTCGCACGAAATGATGCCCACAAGCTGTACGAGCGGCTACCGACGACCCTCCTTATATCGTCGGTCCACCTTGTGGGGGGTCCCCCTAAACTGCGTCGCCCGGTGCGGGGTCGCCATTCCAGCACTTTCGGGCCCCAACGTCCATCCATCGGACTATGTGCCCCGCCCATTGCCACTTCAGGTTCGCGATTCGTAGGGCTATGTCGGTGACTTTGGTTCTGCTGCATTTCGGATTTGATCGCGTAGAGAAACTCCGAACATAGCTCTCTTAATCGCACGTCGCATCGAATAAGGGCCATTGTTACGATTCATCCATAGGTAAGCACTAGTAAGACGCATTTTTAGAAGACTTCAGTCTTCGGGCACTGAGGGATATTGGACGAAAATGTCTGAAATTTCCCAACGCTGCCTAACCGAGTTGGATTCGGCGGTTGACCTCTTACTCAATATTGGACCTATCTAGCTGGACTATGTGTCCCATTAATGCATTAATGTAACCCAATTATTGGTCACAAAAAGTCATCGTGTGCGCTGCGGAAACCATTGACGATAGAGCAAAAAAAATGTTCTACAATATTATAGAACGTATTAATTTCTACAAAAAAAAACTATTTTCTAATTTTAAGACGACACAGCTATAAAATATTAAACGTTGCGTTACAATTCCAAGCTGAATTCACGTTGATTTCAATTGCGGACGTGTAATCAAAGCGAGAGGTTAAGAGGGCGTGGAGGACAACGTGACCTATATAGCCGTAATGACTCGGGGAACTCGGTACGAGAATTTTTTAACGAATCGCCAAGTGCTTGACATCGAAAATGCAATATTAATAGTGACATATATTTTGAAATACGTATGCATTTCTTCAATAATACCTTAAAAGAAACAGTGTATAAGGTTTACATAAGCAAATGTACAAATAGGAGATCCTGTCAGCGATTTCTTTCAGACAACCTTAAGAAGGAGTAATCAAGAATTTTTCAAAACCTGTCGAGTATTTTTAAATCGGTGTATTGATTAGATTATGAATGTTATACTCTGAAAGGAAGTAATTAAAAATTAAGTGAAATAAAACTTTTATACATAGCATCACGCATCATTCCCTTCGGCGTTGGTAAAGATCACGTCCTTCCACTTGCCACTATCCTTGCATATCTCCTTCGCTTATTCCATTTTCATTAAACCTATCATTCAAGTTCGTCGGGTTAGAAAACTCTTGACTTGGCCCTTATTTAAAATGTCTTGGATTTGGTCCAGGAACGTTCGCCTTGGTCTTCCCCTTCCAACTTTCGCATTCACTCTTGACTCATAAATGCTTTTTCTCAGTCTCCTTTCATTCATTATCTTTACGTGACCAAGCCATCTAACACCACAACGTTCTCTTATCACACTATTTCTTACTCTATCCCTCAGTTTCAATTCACTCTTACTTTTCAACGCTCTCATCTCTACCGCATTTATTTTACTTATGTGATTCTTCTGCCATACCCAACTTGCTCTACCATAAATAAGTGTTGGCACAAACACTCCTGCATGCACAGCCAGTCTGGGCCTTTGAGGCACCATCAGGCTATTAATAAAGGCTTAAACTTTTATGTTAACAAAAATAAATCTATAATCTCGTACAATATTTGTAAATGAGGGAAGGAAACCCATTTACAGGTTAACCTAGTTTAGGCATCGGTGACCAACAAATGTTATTTTTATCGTTAAGAAATATTGTAATGATTCATTAATGTTTTGTATAAGTCGTTTACACATAAAGTATTATTATTATAAAATACACAATAGTT
Organism: Elymnias hypermnestra; assembly: GCA_015832385.1. Lineage (NCBI taxonomy): Eukaryota > Metazoa > Arthropoda > Insecta > Lepidoptera > Nymphalidae > Elymnias > Elymnias hypermnestra. Next base: position 2,056,657 of record JACTOM010000927.1, on the reverse strand, counting down.
CAGACTTCCCATGTCGAATAATTTATGAATTATTGTAAAAATAACGATAGGAATATATGATCTCTATACTAATGAAATAAGTGTCCTATAAAGAAATGCATAGAAACATTTGAAAGATAAGGACACTTTATGTAAGCTCCTTCGACAGCTTACACTCGCGAAGATTGCTGATTCAGGATCAATAAAAATGCCATCAGATTCTTCATCCAACGCTCCGCCGCCCACTTGTCACCAGACGAAATTATACTGTACGATCGAACTGTTGTTCAGCAAGAAAGTTTACTTTTTTTTTTGTTCGGACTGTATTTTGCTGTTAGCCCTACTGGCTTTTACAGCGTAACCGGAAGGAGGAAGGGCTCTTATGGAGGCCGCCACTTGTTGAGTGAGAGCCCTGAAACGCTCGCTCTCCGGGGAAACGCCGCTCCAAGAGCGTCTCCTGCGAGACCGAGCCTCGGCTTGGAGCGACGTTATCGCAGTAAATCACCTGAAACGGACAGAATCAGAAGCGCCCCCGGGAACGTGGGTGAAGTCCACGTCCGGGTGACCTCAGAAGTCGGGGACCTCGACTCCCAATTGGCGAAAGTTTACGTCCAATTGGCTTTCTATTAAGTCGTGTTTACGACTGGCACACGTACACTATTGTGACAAGCAAACGACGCTAGTTGGTTCTTTATTTGTTAATAAGAATCTCTTATGATTGGTGTTCTATTATTCGCCAATCATGGGGTTTACATTAATTGCACAAACAACTTTATTCTAGGAAAAACAATACAAACAAAGTTAATCAAATAAAATATACTATTTCCTAAAAGAAAGGGAAAAGTCGCGAACACTTTATTACTTACGTTTAAGTGTAAAGATACAATTTATTTTGAGGAGGAATTGGATGCGGATACGAAAATATAATGTGATATCAACGTCCTTGAAGAGTTAATAGGTTTTTGAAGCTGTATTCTAACCAAACGATGCCGTGTCGACACGCGACACAAAATAAAGCTAAAAAGCGAGTACGTGCTCTCAAAAGCATTTTTTTCCTTTTTAAAAACTAAATACCCGACGTGCTTTCAATTGCCTTTTTAATATTTCCTTTACAAAGTTTCCAATATATCGTAAGATCTCAAAGATGTTCAATTGTTAATTTACTTCTACGATACCGTAGCCCAAATACGTACGCGTATTTTAAATTAATTTTAAACGTTTAAAGGAATATTTCCAGACACACAACTAAATATATTTCGATATAACTTACAACCATGCACCGCCTTTGCGCACTTCGCTATCCTTAACAATGTTTATTTCTAAAAGTAACTAATGTATTTGTGTGCAATAAAGTATAAATAAATAAATAAATAAATGCATTGATAGGAGCATATTATTTGACTTTGTTAACATACATAGGCAGAGACCACGTCCTTCCACTTGCCACGATCCTTGCATATCTGCTTCGCTTCTTTCATTTTCATTAAACCTTTCATTAAAGTTCGTCGGTTTAAAGTACTCTTGACTTGGCCATTATTTAAAATATCCTGGATTTGGTCCAGGAACGTTCGCCTTGGTCTTCCCCTTCCAACTTTCGCATTCACTCTTTTACTCATAAATCCTTTTTGTGAGTCTCCTTTCATGCATTCTCTCTAAGTGCCCAAACCATCTAAGGATATCTTTCTCAATTTTAGTCACTACATCTTCTTTTAAACCACAACGTTCACATTAAAGGCAAGTACTTTTTTTTAATACATGATACTGATCTAGATAATATCTTAAGCCTGCCCAGTCGTCATCTCTGAATAGCAATAAGACTTTATTGCGAGATATGAAAAATAATGAAGGCGAGGCTTCATCAGTTTATTTCTCATAAGAACTAGGTCAACACAACAATAAAGTAGACAAAAGCATAAATATCCCAAGTGTCCTTTAAAGCTACAGTATATAATAATGTTTGAATGCTACATCTCAAACAAAACCGGTTAAATATGTTACTACTGCCTCATTGATCTCTTGGTGTTTCAAATCCTATTGCTTTTTACAATATACATCCGTATTTGAAATTCCAAACATAACATGACATAAAATCATGCAAAATTGATTTATCATGGAAAATTTGGATACGTTTTCTATCAGATCAAATATCGATAATTTTTATCCTGTATCTACTAGGACTGACAGAAAAAACTGATGCTTGAAGTCGTGTTTGCATTAATTTGAAATGCAATTACCTAAAACCTAAAGGGTTAATTTACTAATCACATATTTTTAATGGCGTATAGGCTAGCGCTTGACTGTTACTTCTTTTGATGGTAAATGATGATACAGTTTAAGATGACAACTGGCGGACCTCGTATGTTTTCTACGCACCATCGTACAAAAATGCAAATTTTTTTCTTGGTGGTAAATTAGTTGGTACAGTTCAGATTTAGCAAATGCAATTTCTTAAATTTGCCATTTACGTACAATGTCCGACATAAACAAATTTAAAAATACTCTACAGGTATTGAAAAATTCTTGATTTCAAGGAGGTAATGAAAAAAATTAATTTTTAGCTAGATAAAAAAAATGCCTGGAAAAAGAGCTAACCCTCCAATCGCAGGCCCAGTTATAAGGGTCGCTTAAATTTACTTTAGATTGACATTTTTCAATTCGTTATATCTTTTTAATTGAATGTCCGATTTTAATATTTTAAAAAGTATTTTATAGGCATTGAAACGGCCTTTAATTTAAATTCCATCATTAGGACAAGAATGAGCACAAAAGTATGAATAATATGGTTTGATTATTATCGTCACTCTAATCAATTTTAAAATGTAAAAAAGTAGTTATAGTGGCATAACTACAGTAGTTGGACATATGGTAAGACAGACTTGTTTGTAGATATTAATACTGTCTATGATATTGTATAACATTTATTTGTTGTGTCATCAATAGCTTCTCTAGTGCACGCGATGACAGATTTTAGATGACCAATTATTTCACACCTTGTATTACATTAATGCATTTTTTCTTAGAAATCCATATTTTTTTAGAAAGTAATAAATCCTATGTCGTTTAGATAAAATGAAGCTTCCTAATGGTGAAATAATTTTTGAAATCGATCGAGTAGTTTTTGTGTGACAACGTTACAAACACAAAAATACAAATGTTTCCCCTTTATAATATTAGTTTAGATTATAAAACCGGTGATATTTTAAAACAATATATTATATAACACATAGCTTCCCCTCCTTATGGATGATATTGAAGTGGTTTTACGTGACGCAAGTATAATAGTCTATTTCTTAAAGAGCAAAAAAGAACAGGAAGAACTCTGTTCATGGCCGAGTGCGCGCAGATTGGATATGTAGTGGAGTTTTGTTTGAGCTTTTTTACTCGACCCTACGACCTTTGTTCGCGATCAAAGGAATTAAGTTTCTCTTATAAACGTAGTGTATTCAGTTACCCGATTGAGATTTAAAGCCAATGAATTTTCAGGAGCCCCTCGTTCAATTGGAATATGTCCATTTAGCTGTGCAAGTTTTGGAAAAATGATATTATTATTTGAGACTTTTACTACTTTAGATAATCAACTATTAGATTGTATAATCATTACTGTGTATAGTGATGTCGCAATTATATTTATACAATAAGATTGTCAATTGAGTATTATGGAGTCTACGTGTAATCTACACTAATATTATAAAGAGGAAAGATTTATATTTTTATATGTAACGAATAAACTCAAAAAGTACTGGACCGATTTTAATAATTCTTTTTTCATTAGAAAGCTACATTATCACGGAGTAACATAGGCTATATTTAGTACTAGATTACTATAGAAATGTTTAAAAATTCTTATTAAAACCAACCGAAGGTGTGAAAAAATTTGCCATAATATGTCTTTCATCGTATACGCTGTAAAGATTATTAATGATAGGACCAAAAAAATGTTCGACAATATTATAGAATATATCAATATCTACAAAAAACTTCGCGAGACCGTATGTCTAACTATTGTAGTTACGACACTATAACTACTTTTATACATCAAACAAATTGATAGAAATGCCGATCAAAATTAGACCGTGTTATAAATAAATAACTTAATATTCAAGACCTGATGATTACCTTTTGAATTCTTGAAATCGGATATTCCATTCAAAAGATATTATGAAATAAAAATAAAAATACACGGCGGCTGCCACGCAGCGCATCGAGTAACTAACTCGACGAGAGAGGGGCAGTGCGGGAGAAGTGGGTGCACCATTATGAACTAGGTTACCTTACGCAGTGGACGTAAGCGACATTGAATATTTCGAGTTTTTTTTAACACATTTTTATGCTTCACATAAAAAGTTCTTTTCAGAGCTACTTACATTTAGTATTAGGAATCACACTTTTTCATAATATTTGTCAATTCATGGTCGTTTTAATTATCATGCTTATAACTTAAATATCTGTACCTATTTATGTCTACCCGTGCGAAGCCGGGACGGGCCGCTAGTGTTTAATAAGATGGTGCATTGACTTATTTTTAAATAGTTGCACCAATTGGCGCGACCTCTAGTTTTCTTTTTAAGTGTGGCTAATTGGAGAATGAGTGGTTGACGAATATTAGAAGAGAATACAGCTTTTGGAAATTGTTCATTATATTATACGGCCCTCCAGTTAATTGTAGTTAAAGATTATAAAAAAAGACTTAAGATTTAAGAAGTGAACTTTATGAAAAAAACAACGACGGACAAGTTCCAACAAGTATTTAAAAAATTCGTGTAGTTACATTGCTTAATTTATGGCTTTGAAGCGTTTTAACAGACTGAGTCTGTCAAAATGATACAAAGACTACAGCAATTAATTTTAATGTTTGAATATCGAATACAATTCATAATGAAAATGGTCTACTCGTTAAAATAAAGACATCGATAATTTTATTTATAATAGAATACATTAATAAGAAAAACAAACAGGACCTTTACTAGTTTTATTGTGCTGCGATAACGAAGAAAACACCTAAGCAAAAGCCAAAGATAAAAACAATCAGATATTAATGGGTATAGGACACTTTCGAGTACACGTTTGATATTAGCGATGAAAAAATTAGGGTAAGAAAGATTTTCTAAACATTGCTCAAATACGACTTCATGGTGATGCTAAATGAAGCTGTTTTGTATAGATAGAGATAACAAAAAGTGAGGAGAAAACGTCGAAAGCGTATCATTGGATTGATTCTATTGAATCTGAACTTAGTTCAAAATAAAAGATGATGTAGCTATTATATCGTTGGTACTTGTTGCAGTCTTAGAATCCTTAAAATATGCTGCTTCTACAGAATCAGCATCTACTGTAATATTCTCGGACAGTAAAAAGTGCTTTTAACATCTGACTCGATGCACCTCTGCTTACAGAGGGCTACCGATAGCTTATGACATTCTGGCAGCAGATTCATGATTTCTGCCGGAATAGCAGATTCCTGAGGGTGTAATGGGTTCCAGCACATATCCAGGTATAAAGGTAAATGAAGAGGCAGACAGGTTTTTCTATCAGACCCTTTTATTCTGAGATTCTTTCCAATATGCAGAGCGAACCTCCGCGAGTACCCTGATTTGAACATGCTACCTCAACTAGAAACGACACTAAGGTAGCTTTCAAATTACAGTCCGGGCATAATCCCTCTCATAAATATGCCTATTTGATTAAAACATCGAACTGCACTCTATGCGGTCAATTAGAAGACGTAGAGCATTTTCTTCTGGAAAGCATCAGAAACAGGAACAAAAGACAATCACTGATAAACCGGCTTATTGCAGGGCATTCTGAGTACACCAACGACAGAAATAGCTGTAGAATTTTATAATATGATAGTAGAAGGTTATCAGTGGTTTATATTAAAGCTAAGCTACGATGAGGCTGATGTGTCTCTAGATTATAAACAAAAAAGTTTATAATTGCAACAGTGTTATCCAATGGAAAAAGATTGCGAATACGTACATAACATCTGTTGTCTTCAGTGACAATATATAGTATTGATAAAGCAAATGCAATGTTATCTTAATAAAACATAGAGGCGATAACGACAAGCCCGTTGCTGTGTTTGAAGATAAACGTCCGGAGACTGGCGTCAAGCCAAGCGCCAAAACACAGGAGGCCCCGGTTTATATCGGGCAACCGCCGGTGACAATTTTTTCGCACAAAAACAACCGAAGATGACACAACGTGAACTCTTGACTGCGATCCAGTTTAAACTGACAGATAACGATGATGAAGTCACGTTTTCACGGGCACTTGTGTCACGGAATGTTACGGAAAAAATTGTGATCTTGTTATCTTATGAAGAACTTGTGATCTTCAACCTTTTAAAGTAATCTTGTTATGAAATGTTAAGGTTGGGCAGCATGAGAAAACTTATCTCTAGTCTCTTTAGCGAAAAGGGTGTTCCAATATCTTACGTAAGAAATTTCTATCTAAAAATCACAAAAAATTAAGACGAAATCTTATATAAGTCTTTTAAAACTTTAGATTTCCGAGACAATAGGGAGGGAAAAAGAGAGATATGGTAGGAATTTAAGTGTCATTAAAATGTTAAAAGTGACGAATTGTATAATAAATAAAAATGTCACGTGTTTTTTGTCAATATTAATAATTATTAAATAAATTTTGTTTTTGAATTTAATGCTTATAAATTTTTTGCAAAATACTATATGATTAAATAACGAGTGGCAAATAGCCACATGTTATTTGTAAATATTAACACTACCTAACCTTCAAACAAATTACCATTTAAAACGCTGCACATTATCGTGACGCGTTTCATCCCTAAAAATTTTACCATCATGGGCCTAAAGAAGTTTCACTTCAAATGATAAACTTCAATATGTACCATAATAGTACTTTCCAAAATGGTGATGGTTTTCGAGGCGTTAAGTTTGGGCCACGTTGAATTCATTGTATTTTATAACTTATAATAGTTTCCGTAATGTTCATATTCGGTATCCCTCTAGAATAGAGGGATAATTCTGGAAGGATAAAGAATTCCCAATATTTTGTGTACTGCCTGAACAAACATGAATGATATTCTATATATATTTCGGAGAATAAGTGAGAAGGAGCGCATAAAACACAGGGGCGTAGGGTTCTCCACCGACATCGTCATTTAATTTCTTATTCTGTGGGCGTTCGTGGGTAATGTTGGTGCAATCAAAAACTTTTTTAATTAACCCAGATTATAATGTTCAATCACTTAATGTTTCCGATATCAATTTACACAAACTCATTAACAATAATAACTAGGAACGCGACAGATCCAACAGTAGACCGCTCCGGTCGAGCGCCACTCAAGAACTGCCGAGAGACTCCCACCGAACTGCCACTATTGACCTTGCTCCACGCCGATAGTTGGCGCCAGCGTTCCACAGACACTTACCCTCCGACATATATATTAACAACTATACGTGCAAAATCACTGGATAATAACGTTGGATATGCGCACGTAATATGATAAGGTATCGCGCTTAAAGTGCAGTATCAGTCCATAAGGTGGGATATTTAATTCACTCTAAATATTTACAAATAGTTATAATACAATGTTCACTATACGAGTATATTTGTTGAAAGAAACTGAGTTACGTATCAGATATCCATTAAACATCAAAAATTAAAAGATATCTTTCCCCTACGCCTANTAGTGATTTGTTCCAAATTATGTTTGGGGGCACAAAATTTTAGAAACGTTAAGGTGTGGTATTGCCTTAAAAAGGTGTAAGGTAAATAGTTTTCGAAGTAAATCAAATTAGATGAAAGCTATCATGACAACGACTATGTAAAAGGTATAAAGGCATGCAATGAATTTATTTTTTATTACAATTCTTCTTCTTGTTCATCTCCAATTACTGGAGATGGGACATCAGTGGTGAGAACTTCTTACAGCTGATTGGCTTAATATATAATAACATTATTCTTATAAATAAACAGTCTATCCACACAACAGGTGCTAAAACAAAGCATAGGAAATTGACCACACAGTTAGAGATTTGCAAATCTGTGGTATGCCGGCTATTAATCATAGACATCACTATACAAATGATGAAATAGCATTCCCGACTCTGTCGCGTACATGGAAAGTCCAATTTCAGTTCCAATATTAATAATTCCTGGATATAACGAGGGTACAATCAAAACTGGACTACGGTACGTTGGAATAAGGTGTAAATTTACTGTAGCGAATAGTGTAGATGCTGTCAGGAGCGACTTGTACAGCAATTTGCCTATTGCCGAGTCCAATTATCGCCCCCCGCACTCATTACTGAATTAAGGCGAGAGCGACAGTAAATTTTGTGACGCCTCTGCAATTCTACTAAATTGGAAGGATGTTTTGTATAACCAGTTGTTACCTGACTTCACTGGCAATCCAGTGGAATTTTTTCCTTATAGTAACATTAACAAATATATATGAAATCATTATATTTGTTTAGAACTACGAAAACAGGTCAAGATAAACAAAATCCTACAAGAAATAAAAGCACCACCTATTAAAACCAACCTTATGGATAATATTATAGTGAGGGGAGTGAAAATAAGTTATCACTATAATAGCATTGCAAAAGTAACAATTTTAAAAAGGAAATATAAAAACTTTTCTGTACAGTAGGTTACCACTTTAATAGCATTGCAAATGTAGTTACCACTTTAATAGCATTACAATAGTAGCAATTTTAAAACCAAGATTTTAAAACTTTTCTGTAAAATAAGTTTACCACTTTAATAGCATTACAAAAGTAGCAATTTTAAAAAGGAAATTTCAAAACTTTTCTGATAAATACGTTACCACTTTAATAACATTATAAAAGTAGTAACCAGTTTAATAGCATTACAAAAGTAGTTACCACTTTAATAGCATTACAAAAGTAGTTACCACTTTAATAGCATTACAAAAGTAGTTACCACTTTAATAGCATTACAAAAGTAGTTACCACTTTAATAGCATTACAAAAGTAGTTACCACTTTAATAGCATTACAAAAGTAGTTACCACTTTAATAGCATTACAAAAGTAGTTACCACTTTAATAGCATTACAAAAGTAGTTACCACTTTAATAGCATTACAAAAGTAGTTACCACTTTAATAGCATTACAAAAGTAGTTACCACTTTAATAGCATTACAAAAGTAGTTACCACTTTAATAGCATTACAAAAGTAGTTACCACTTTAATAGCATTACAAAAGTAGTTACCACTTTAATAGCATTACAAAAGTAGTTACCACTTTAATAGCATTACAAAAGTAGTTACCACTTTAATAGCATTACAAAAGTAGCTATTTTAAAAAGGAAATTTCAAAACTTTTCTGATAAATACGTTACCACTTTAATAACATTGCAAAAGTAGTAACCACTTTAATAGCATTACAAAAGTAGTTACCACTTTAATAGCATTACAAAAGTAGTTACCACTTTAATAGCATTGCAAAAGTAGCTATTTTAAAAAGGAAATTTCAAAACTTTACTGTATAATAAGTTACCACTTTAATAGCATTGGAAAAAGGAAATTGCAAAACTTTTCTGTAAAAATAAATGCTATTATAGTTTGGCGAATATTTAAATTACGACCAAAGTCCTTATAATAAATTCGTAAATGAATTAATTTGACATTAATAAGAATATTCACTGTCATTTTTAAATTATCGACATCACTGAATTGAATGAACTGAACTGAATTTGCAATTTTAATGGCGTGCCAAATGTTGGCACGCCATTAAAATTGCAAATTCAGTGAAACTAATAAATATCTAACTTGTATTTAACAAACAACTGAATTTAAATTTAAACACCAAATAAAAAATTGAATTGTTATATATTCACTTAGGCTTCAAAAGCTCTTTTGAGTTCGTGGTTAGTCTGTCTGTTTGTAAAGAATCTATCACCGGAACCTTAATTCTACCGAGAATAAACCAGCTAATAACTGGATAGTGACTGGATATTATAATATAGTAATAATATTTTTCATTAATCACAAGGTCTTTTCATATCCGAATATCAATTACTGCGGAAACTTTAAAGTTCCGGCAAAGTTCAAGTTGATTTGTCACTAAAAATCTTATTAATAAGAATTAATTAAAATATGTTTGTAACATAAGCATAGCTACAATAATAATCATGTTTAATTGGCAAAATAAATAACACACGCGAATGACAATTAGTTACACGTGCTTTTAAAATAAAATAGGTTATATTTCAGAGGATAACTTGTTTATAGCACGAAATCGTTTAAAATAATCACGCCATTATCATTGCAACCAAAAACATTTTGAACTGATAATGATTCTTAATTGAGTAATGAGCAACGATTGTCAAATTTTAACGGAGATAAATGTATGTAGCGGTTTTATATTTCTCTTTGAACGTCCTTATTATAATAGAAAAGGTACCTACCTATATTTGAAGAAACTGATCTCAAAATCATATACCTATTTAAAGTCGTTAATTAGTTTTCTAAATTTGTACAAATAAGGGATAATAATAAACGCTACACATGGTCAACTGATGCCAGTCATTGGCGCGACCATATTGGCCAAACTCTCTTGTCAGAACTTTGTGGTATAAAAGAAGATGTAGTGACTAATATTGAGAAAGGTATGCTTTGATGGTTTGGGCACATGGAGAGAATGAATGAAGACTGCCAAAAAGGAATTATGAGTCAAGAGTGAATGGGAAAGTTGGAAGGACAAGACCAAGGCGAACGTTCCTGGCCCAAATCCAGGATATTTTCAAATAAGGGCCAGATCAAGAGTACTCTAAACCGACAGACTTGTATGAAAGGTGTAATGAGAATTAAAGAAGCAAAGGAGATACGCAAGGATCGTACCTCTACGGGACTGAGGCGTGATGCCAGGTGAGATTACATCCAAGCACAACCCTGCACAATTTGAGATCTTTTTAAGAAGCACAATTCTCTTATAAATGATTATTGCCTTCCTCGATAAATGGGCTAATACTAAAAGAAATATATAACTTGAATTAGTAGTTCACGATATCAGCGTGATTAATCAAATGAACTTTATAATATTGATTTCAGATATAATATTGAGCAGCACAGTGAAGTAATACACCGAGGGGTAAAAGGAAACAACGAGAAGGGAAGAGGCGAAGAGGAGAAAAGATAATTCCTTGCGATTCCGTGCCAATTCAGAAGATTGACAATTTTAGTCCACGTCAGCCTTTAGATGAATACCGTTACAATTGTTACTCCTTATCCTTGTTGACAATAAAAAATTTAGATTTAGAATAGTAATTCGCACACCAGCAACTTTTTATTTAAAAAAAAGAAGGATATAGTGCCGACGGACAAGTTGCAATGCTTATACTGACAACAGACTATTTATTTATTTATTGAGGCAGCTAAAACAGGTCACAAGATTTAATTACACATAAGCAATAATATTTAGACGTATAAGCCTTATTGTGACCCTATATGGTCGCACAGTATAACATTATTGTTCTTAATTATAGTCATTTAATTACAGAGTATAATAAACTTATTATAGAAGACTGAGATTCTCTAGATTAGCAAACTCATTACATAGACAACACATCCTGACTAAAGGGTTGTAGTAAAATGTGTTGTTTTTAAAAACGTCAAGAGTAAACATATTTTTTGACTCACGACTTGAAATCCTTATGTTAATACTTATTTGTGTAGAGGTGGACTTCTAGGTCGAATGTAATATTTTGGGGATGGTTAGTAAGACTAGTCTTTTACGGTGGATGTGAATGCTCTGCGAGTTCACTGCTGTAAGTATTTTTAGACACTTCTTTTGTTTGCGCTGAGTACTCTCTGAACGGAGAGGAGGAGAAACAAAAAGGAGACCCTGTCACAGCACAGTCCGTGCTAAAATGTTATACAGTAATATAAAGCCCAGCGTGTATTTGATGTGACGTGTTAATCTGTGAGATTAACACTTGTATTTAAATCTTTTTTTCTATTTTATTGCTGACAGATTAACGCTTGACTGTGATCTCACCTGATGGTAAGTGATGATACAGTCTCAGATGGAAGCGCGCTAATCTGTTAAAAGGCGATACCCCTTACGGTTTCTACACAGCATCGTACCGGAACACGAATCCCTTTGTTTTTGCTGGTAGGGTGGTAACTAGCCACGGCCGAAGCTTCCCACCAGTCCAGACTCAGACAAATTAGAAATACAATTTCCTAAATTCGTCCTACCGGGGATCGAACCCGGGACCTCCGCTAGCAAAGCGAATACTCGCACCACTGCGCCAGAGAGGCCGTCAAATAGTTTATACAATACTTATATTGGTATAGAAACGTTACGCATTGACAAGGTAATAAAATAATATTCAATATCTCTTACCAGGCATGAAGTGCAGTAGGGCAGCGGTGATGGGGTAGAGGGTGGGGCTGTAGGTTATGTCGGGGCACGCGTAGCCGAGCACGGATACCACGCGGTCGGCCACAGCTCGCCCCTTGCGGGTCAGGTGGTACCCGAGGCAGTGGGTTGCCTCCACGAACGGTGGGAGCATGATTGGTTTGTCCGGCAACTCCACTGTACCGAAAACCTGCAACAAGTACATTAAAAAGGTAAGTAATAGCCCAATAACCTCCCATTGCCGGGTACAGGTCTCCCGATCTCTCCCAAAAATAGTAGAGACTGTATATTTATTATTTACTTATAGACTAACATAGGTTTACACTTAACACTAACAAATACATCAGTAAAGTTTCCACTAACACCTAAAATATAACGTTATTGTGCACTAATCACAACATATTTTTTTTGTATTTTATTTATTTATTTATTACTTATTGCACACAAAATGAAAAGATACAAAATATTAAAAAGATAAAAACAAAAAATAAGGTAAAAATGTGTACAAAGGCGGCCTTATCGCTTGGAGCGATCTCCTCCAGACAACCTTTGAATTTTAGAAGCTTACTATATATTCATGGGGTAAGTGCAAAATCATAAAACATAATCCAGAAAAAAAAAAAAGAAGAACTTATAGATATTTTATTGATAATATAACTACAAAATACATACACATACATATTACTAGGGGCATAAATATATACATATATCCATAAATATATATATATATATATATAACATAATTATATACTAATATATATATATATATATATATATATATATATATAATATAACATACTCATAAATTATTATATTACTGATAAGAAGTAATTTTTCTTTTCTAAGGACTTTCTATCATTAAATGTCTATATGTATAATAAATGAGTTGTTAGCATAAAAAGGAATACGAAATATTTTTATTTGATACGTGAAGATAGTCGAGGACATATGAAAGACATATTGCTTAAGGAAGTAAGGTGATTTAGTCTAATTATGCAAATTTTGTCCTAAATCATTAAATCTCTTTCCGTTCGACGATTCTGAAGTGAAAGATAATTTCTAAGCTCTATAGAGGATAGAAGCACCACTCTGGTCCACTGCCGATTGGCAGTTACAGGACACAAGCGTAAGCCATAGAACAAGTGCACTCTCTATTCCTACACACTTAAAGTGCGATGTGACGGCAATTCGCCAAAACAGGAGAGAAATCAGGCGTGGAGCACGCCGACAACTACGGAGAATTTCTTAACTGCCCCACTGCTGGCCACAGACCTCCTCACTCATAGGAGAGAGCTGTTAAAACATAGACCCACCACGCTGCTCCACTGCAGACATAGTATACAAGTGCACTCTCTATTCATTCACTCTCATGAGCCGATGTGACGGGAATCCGACACGAACGGAGAGAGATCAGGCGCAGGACCGGAGGCAACAACTTAGGGCAAGTATTGAGATGATCTTTAATAAGAAACTTGAAATCGATTATTCAATTGGCCCGACCCGGGATTCGAACCCAGGACCTCATGACTATGGCCGAATATACTAACCACTAGACCAATGAAGCAGAGGCGGCCCAGAGTGAAATATATTTCGTCGCTTCAACCGATGGACGTCCACTGCTGGACATANATCAAATTCCAAGAGGTTTGTAAGATAGCTATGTTTTTGATATTACCGAGTCATATTAAACATTTTACAATATTACGTAGTATATATAAATTATAGTATATCCAAATTCAAATCAAATCGAAAATCTTTTATTCCAACTACATGTCCAAGTAGAGTTTGGTGGCACTGATTGTTGGAGATCTCTCGCTGCGGAGCATTGTAGGCGCGATGCTCTCCAGTGAGAGGTGTTGGGTGGGAATGGCCTACTTCTGTGAGACCGTAATCTCGCTAAAGGAGGCCCGCGAACGAGAGAGGGAGGATGCAGTAGACGCCCCTTCTCACCGTCGAAGTAGGCGGCATTCTAGGCGGCGCATGTTTGCGCACCTGCTCCCGCTTCCGTGAATCCTCAGTCGGACTCATCCGAGAAACCAGGTAGAAATGCGCAAGCTGATCCTCTAGTGTCTCACTCACGAATGAAAAGGGTTCTGCTGGGTTTTTGTGGGTATTGCGAGTCTCCTCCCTCGCAGAGTCCCACACTCCCGAGCTACGGGTCGGGGTTATTGCGTAAATGCATTTCCCAGCTTATCACTATCATATTATGTCCGATGATGATCTTAAAGAAAGACTTATAAATCTAAAGATAAGGGGCTTAATTCGCGCCCTGCTTTGAGAAGAACTCACGGCAACCTCAGTTGATTAATCTTTTATACTACACTGTAGGATTTCATGATAAATTTCAATTACCAGTCATTTCTTGGACATATTTTCTACAGTTCACCTGTAAATTGATTTTGCAAGCGTGAATTAATAAATACCATTCATCGTAAATGATCAAGTAATACTTGCGTCATCCGCTAATGAGTTACAGAAGATTGTAAATATTATGAATAAGGCTTTGAAAGAGATGAATCTATGATGACTGGCAATATTTTGATAGATGGGGAACAAGTGGAAGAGGTGAAAGAATTTGTATACTTGGGATCTAAATTTACAAAAGATGGAACATGTGAAAGTGATATTGAAAGGAGAGTGAATGCAGGGAATATGGTAAATGGTGCTCTGCACGCCTTTATGAATAGCCAGATGGTGTCTCAAAGGGCTAGACTGGCAGTGCATGCTGGAGTGTTGGTGCCAACACTTATGTATGGTAGTGAAAGTTGGGTATGGCAGAAGAATCACAAAAGTAAAATAAATGCGGTAGAGATGAGAGCGTTGAGAAGCATGAGTGGATTAAAACTGAGTGACAGAGTGAGAAATAGTGTGATAAGAGAACGTTGTGGTATAAAAGAAGACGAAAGTTGGAAGGGGAAGAACGTTTATTTCTATACTTTTATTTTGGGAGTTTTAAATTGGGAGTCTCCGCAGTGACGTTTCTTTAATCCCAGTATTGCGTTAAGTGAATTTAATACTTTATTAATAGATTCGAATAATTAGCAAACAACATGCTCTACGATTACCAATGGTTGATGATAAACAGGAAACATAAAATTATGTATCACTAATCGGAGGAAGTCATTGAACAAGTATTTACTTTCGTAGTATTTTATGAATAATTTCCACATTAAACCTTAACTGGTGGTAAGGGTTCGAAATAACTGCCATTAAAACGTTAAGTATTTAAACATTTCAGTACACGATACGAAGAATTTTAACGGCGTCCTGTGTGAAATTTAAATGGTTCCTATGGAATTACGCGACCTGGATTCCCCATAAGTAAAAAAAAACTAGTTGAAAGTTTGTCATTATGTAAAAGCTTTACTAAAAATACGAGTTGACCTGAGAGAGATGTTTGATTTTACCAACTTGCCTAAGCTTTGCGCTTAAGGACAAATGAAGGGCATTGTTTCTATAGTTAAGGGGTTCCCTAACAAATTGAAGCTTTAGAGAATGATGTTGAAATCAGGGGTTAGTTAAGTTCAGAAGATATTGCTATTTTTGAAGTTTTAATATAAACAATTTCGTCAGATTGACAGATTCGCTGAAGTCGTAATGGGAAATTGCATTTTTTAATATGTCTGAGTCTGGACTGGTGGGAGACTTCGACGTGGCTGCAAACTGCCAAGCAAAAAGATTTTCATTCCGTTACATTGCTGTGTAAAAATCAAAAAGTAAACATTTACACTCTATCGCCACTTTTAGAGGAGTTTACAGTCAAGCGCTATTCTGTTAACATTAAAAAAAAGTCACGAAAAACTATAACGACATTCACTAATACAGCTAAAAAGTGAAGTACACAACTTTAACACAAGACATAAAAAACAAACTGGTAATCCCATATTTTAGAGTGAAGAAGATTCAAAAATCATTTGTCGGTTTGAGCATACGCATTTTTAACAAGATACCGCAAACATACTTTTACAAAAGGCATATTATGGACGTGAGCTACGAGCCTAGCACGGCGCCGACGGCGACTAATTCTGATTGGTCAACCGCCGGCAACCCCCCTCCCGCACCTACCTCAGCACCCGCGATTGCCCGTTCTCCCGCTCGCCCAGCCTCATGTGGTTGCCGGGTGAGAGATTTCCATAAAAGGGCATTCCCATGGTGCGATCGGACACATTTCGCCTCAGACTTCCGAGCGGAGTAGATCCCAGTACTAAGCGCGACTTGTGAAATGAACCTGAACCACGAACATTGAAATCCGAAGACACGCAAGATCGAAGCACCTGAACCACATACAGTCCACTGAACCCGGGGGTATTTGACAGATCCTGAATCCCTCCTCAACAATGTTGACGATTATTTAAGCAATAAAAATGTTTGGACTTGATTCCAATTGTACACTCATGCAAAATAATACACATTGTAATATACAAAACTATATTTAAAAGAGTAACCACTGAGTTTCTTGTCGGTTCCTTCTCAGCGAATTCAACTTTCCAAATCGCTACATTATGAACGGAGAGACTACCGACGATTCAATAGTGCTTTTTGAGCCTACTTGAATAATAATGTTTAATTTGATTTTCATTTTGACAAATATAATCAGGGAACCCCTTCAGGTCAATAAGTCTAGTTGGAATCGAACCTAGCACTAAAGTAGCATATCTCAATACATATATATGTCGGAGGGCAGATGTGGAACGCTTGCGCCATCTATCGGCGTGGACAGAGTCAATAAGTGGCAGTCCGGGCTGTCTCTCGACAGTTCTCGAGCGGTGGTCGGTCGGAGTGGTCGACTATTGAAACTGTCGCGTTCCTACCTATTATTCTTAATAAGTTTGCGTAAATTCATATCGGGAACATTAAGTGATTGAACATTATAACTCAAGTTGATTAATAAAGTGTTTGATTGCACCAACATTACCCACGAACGCCCACAGAATAAGAAATTAAATAA
Source organism: Elymnias hypermnestra (assembly GCA_015832385.1). Taxonomy (NCBI): domain Eukaryota; kingdom Metazoa; phylum Arthropoda; class Insecta; order Lepidoptera; family Nymphalidae; genus Elymnias; species Elymnias hypermnestra. Next base: position 2,039,363 of record JACTOM010000927.1, on the reverse strand, counting down.
TAGATCCAATTAATAACGATGTCGGCGGAGAGGCCTACGCCCCGGTGCTTTATGCTTCTCCTTTCTCGATTATTCTCCGACATATAAATATTCTGTAAGTGTGTAAGTGATTGACCTCATCCTAAACGGCTGGACCGGTTTTGGTGATTGAGTCCGATCTAATAATTTTACATAGGTAACACTAATGACAACAGCAAACCCCATGAGTCATATTTAAATACCGATGAGAAATATTATTCCTTTTAACATAACGATACTCGTTACATTAATAAACCGTCTGGAATATTAAAGTAAATATATTAAAACTGTTTACATTATACAGATACTGAAAATTGCTTTGTAATATAACCTAGGGAATAAAACAATTCTTAGCCGGTTGAAAAATGTCTGTGTTTACTTAGGATCTGTTTATTATTCTGACCTAGATTTGTTTAGCGCAAGAAGCCGGTTATATTATCACTGATGCGGGAAGGTAAACATACTATTTTGTTGTTCTACATTATAAACGTTTGATAAACATCTAAATAACTGTTCAAGTTCTTTGAACTTTGAAATAATTTCAAATGTTTGATGTATTCGTGGGTAGGAAGGACAAGTTAACCAAATTGCATATACCAATTCTGCCTTAGTCTAGACAGGCTTTGGTCGTGGCTCCTTACCACCGATACCAGCAAAGGTGTCCCGCTTAGTAAAAAAATTGCATTCCGGTACAAGGCTCTATCTATTTATCACAAAAAAAACAATACATGCAATATATCAATTAGGATCTCGCGTTTCCTTAAGAGAAAAATTCAAATAAATATCAATTCTCACAGTACCATCGCAATATATATTGAATAACATATTATATGTCCGTGAAAATAATAATTTATACAGCAAAAGGAGCGAAACACACAATTTTAATACAAAAAATAAAAACAAACATGTAATGCAATATTTTAAAGTGAAGAATGTTCAGAAATCATTTGTTGGGTTGAGCATACGCATTTTTAAAGACTAACCACTATTGGGTTTGCCTCCACATAGTTTTAAAAGGCACCGACTCCAAATATAAGAATACGAAAAACTAAAAAAGAATACGGAATTATTTTTTACTTTTTAAATCATATTCATATATTTGTAACTTTGTTTTGCAGGCCGTTCTTTTTTTGTTAAAATTTTTATTTATTTTTTGATTCTTAGTGAATCTGAAGTAAACTAACAAATTTGTCTCAATATGTGTACACATAAAAACGTGTCGTCCCGGCTACCAAAGCTGTTGAGGAGATCCATTGATCTTTATATTTAACTACGACTAGTACTTGACCCTACCGAAGTTACCGTAGGCAACTCAAATATCTGGATAGCCTATAGAAGATTCTGCCGAGTATCGAGAATTTGCTCCTAAGAATTGAATAGTTCCGTTACTTTGTCAGGGATCCCGTGATCAGAACTTAACCAACCTAATCATCAAATCAAATCATCAAATAACCTTTGAAGTTCTTATAGATCAGAACTGGATTTTAAAAAAATGGGACCCTATAACGAGCACCACCATTCATATAAAAAATCCAGGCCACCCAGTCGCAAGATATGAGGTAACAAAAAAAAATACAGATGAATTGATTACCTCCTCCTTTTTTTGAAGTCGGTTAAAAAATATTGATCTCTTCAAAGTAGAAACTGTTAAAATTCTAATTTTGTTTTTGTCTTACTATGGCATATACACTCAGTAAGAGTTAAAATTTTGACATTAAAACCTCCCAACAGAATCAATAATCGTAGGATGACTATAAAGAATACCTTGCATATTAAGTTAGATAGTAGCAGCCCATTAACGTCCCACTGCTGGGCACAGGCCTCCTCACTCCGAGGAGCGAGGGTTTTTAGAGCACAGACCTACCACGCTGCTCCAATGCTGATTGTCAGGTATAGTACACAAATGCACTCTCTATTCCTTCATTCTCATAGTCCGATGTGACGGGAGAAACCGCCACGACCGGAGAGAGATCAGGCGCAGGACCGACGGCTTAACGTTCTCTCCTAGGCACGGGAGTGGATCACATCGCCAACTCCCCAACTTCGGGCAAATATTGAGAAAATCTTAATAGAAAACTCATTGTTGATATTTGAATTGACCCAACCCGGGACTCGAAGCGAGGACCTCATGTCTGTAGTCGATCATACTAACCACAAGACCAATGCGGCATATTAAGTGCAAATCGCAAATGCTTTAAAGCGCAAATAGTTTTGTTAGGCAAACGCGTCAAGTCTAATATGTAATCATTTACGACCTAAATAAATTTGCACACGAGGCAACTTACATATGGCCATAATGCATGTTTATCTATTATATACTTTTAGTCGCTCACTAATTTGCAGGTTAAGTAATACTATTCTCAAATTCTTCACGATAATATTACATACTTTGAATGATTTAAAACATATTATCTATTGATACAAACTAAGAACTGTCACTAGGCGAATATTTCTTCACTCCCCCGTGCTACCCCTCTTATACCAAACGTCCCACTCAAAAATAATTAAATCAAATCAAATGAAAATATCTTTATTCAAGTAGGCATATTACAGCACTTTTGAATCGTCAAATTTTTGTTTTTTCTTTTCCTTTCCACACTCTAATTCTAATGTACGTCTGATGATGATACTCCAGAACGACTTAAAATCTAAAGTTACGAGGGTTCCTTCGCGCCCCGATCCGAGAAGAGCCCACAACAAACTCAGTCGGGTATTCTGTTTTTTTTTTTTTCATCATCATTACAATATCATGTTAGTTTAATATATTTCAATTCAAATTAGAGCAGTTCGTTCACTCCCACGCGTTTTTATCGTCTAAGTACTCTTGCAACTTATAATACGATTTTTCTATCAACTTTCTTTTAACAAAGACTTTGAATTTATTAATTGACATTTCTAAAACGTCTTGTGGGAGTTTATTATAGAAACGTATACAGTTACCCTTAATTAAGTCCACCAATCACAGTCGTCGTGTTTAACACAACGACTGAATTTCCGGACTGTGTTAATCCGGATGTAGTGTATGTAAAGGTTTCACTGATAATTATAAAGACCTCAGCATAATAAACAAATATAGTAATTTAATAGCAAACCACAAATAAAATAATTATGATCGCTAAAAATATAAATCACTTATAGATTAGAAAACTAAATAAGTAATCCAACAAAAAAAATTAAATCAATTTCTACACCATTGCACAAAACTTTAAAACATTTAACTGAGCTTTTAATCGCGAAATACACAATTTTAATACAAGAAATATTAACACTTGGAGAAGAAGGTTCAGAAATCATATGTTGGATTTGCCACCACATAGTTTTCAGACATTTTTACAAAAGTCCTTTTACAAAAGACATATAATGTTGAAAATTATTTAAGCGACAAAGATGTTTGGACTTGATTCCAATTGCACATGAAAGCTAAACACATTATAACAAGACAAAAACAATATTTAAAAGAGTAACCGTTAAGTTTCTTGCCGGTTTCTTCTCAGAGGAATCAGCTTTACGAACCGATGGTAGATTTAATTACCAACAGACAGAGTACTGACGATTCAAAAGTGTTTTATAATTAAGCCTACTTGAAATAAGAATATTTTGATTTTGCTACTGTTTTGTGTTGTGTTGTGCAGTTTTTCGCAAAATGAATAAGGAAACTATATCAAAGTTAAGATGGTGAAGTGCCAACCTGTACAAACAATGTTCATGGTGTCATAAAAGATTTTTACTGAAACGCAATATTTGAAGTGACACTTCTTTAGACGCATGCAAAGATTAACGTCACGAAGATGTGCATCGTTTTTTATGCTAATTAATTTGAAAGTTAGGTAGTTTTCGTATATACAAATAACATGTGGCATTTTTTATTTATTTATCTATAATAGGATAGGTTTAGGGTCGCCGCTGAAAACCAGCGTTGGGCTTAAAGTCCAACATTAGTAGTTGAGCGGTGCTCCCAGGTCGGTGTCACTTTTACCTATTAACTATAATATAATTTTATCTATAATGTATCTTGTTATATTTATCGATTGTCTTGTGTATTGTTATATGTAGTTAAGTATAACTGAATCGAATAAAAGGTTTTTTATTTATTTACTTATTTTAATTTGACACTCGTCATTTCAAAATTAATATACTCTTTTTTATAAAACATAAAATAAAAAAAATTCATAAACACTCTTTTCTAACTCCACTGCCTCATTGGTCTAGTGGTTAGCATGTTCGACTACAGACATGAGGTCCTGGGTTCGAGTCCCGGGGCGGCCCAATTCCAAAAATCAATATTGAGTTTTCTATTAAGATCTTCTAAATATTTGCCCGAAGTTGGGAAGTTGGCGGTGGAATGCACCCCCGTGCCTCGGAGAGCACGTTAAGCCGTTGGTCCTGCGCCTGGTCTCTCTCCGTAGTATGAAAGTGAAGGATTATAGAATGCACTTGTGTACTATGCCTGCCAATCCGCAGTGGAGCAGCGCGGTGGGTCTATGCTCTCCCCCTCGCTCCTCGGAGTGAGGAGGCCTGTGCCCAGCAGTGGGCCGTTAAATGACTGCTATTTACTACTACAAAAACAAACACGTGGCATTTTTATCTACAATTCGTCATTTGACATTTCATCTCTTTTGGGTTGAGGCAGGCCCACGTGGTGGCTCTGGCCTGTGGTATGTGTTAATTCCTCCTCTTGTGGTGTTCCATCCGTATAGTTTGTTGTCTAGTCAGGTGTGTCGTCTTCACTCATGCCACCTTCTTCGCTTGGATCGATAGGTGGTGGTATAAGGAGTTCCCTAGGTTGGGGACTCCCGGTCGCTTAATGGGGCGAACCCGCAAAGGTGAGGGCATCATTACAACAGAGAGGCCGTTGATGTTTCTAAAAAAATGACGTTTAGATCTACATTTACACGTCAGGCTCTAATAAAGGTGTATTAAAAAAACATCGGTGTGTTTTTTTTTGTGGATCGTGCCATTTTATAATGTTGCGAATTGATAGTGTAAACACATTTAAATCTGTTATCCAATCTGCGCCTGTCATATTCGCAAGTTGACTCGTGATTATCCACTTTGCGGACAAGGCCGGCCTTCTTGTATCGGATAGAATAAATTACACATTTTGTCTTGGAACTGCACCTACCTACGCGTAAACAGACGTCGGCCATTAATATAAACGTAGAATGAAAACATCTGTCTGCGCGTCTACAAATCTCTATCTTGTATTACTTACTAACAAGAATCTTTGACGCGATGTGGTTTCTATAAATTCCTTATATCAATTCACACTATCCCTATATGTACAATAATAGCCGAGGAAAGAAAGAAATTTAATTATCCTTAACAGACAGACAGATGCTGTCTGGGACTTTTTTTTAGGTCTTTTAAAGGGGAACAATTCCGTCATAGATAATTTTTGCGAAACTGTAATCATTTGCGCAGTGGAAGCTTTCAAAAAGAAAATGATGAGAAAAGCGTGGGAGTAAACGAATTGCGCTAATTAATTAACTAAATATGTAATGATCATGGTAAAAAAATAATAGAAAATACCCGACTGAGTTTGTTATGGGCTCTCCTCAGGACATGGAGCGAAGGAACCCTCGTAACTTTAGATTTTAAGTCGTTCTTTATGAATATCAGACGTATATTGGAATTAGTGTGTGGAAAAAATTTTCAAGAGAATTTATTTTGAAAAATTAAATTCCAGATTTTGAAACTTCCTTCATTGGTGCACCTTTACTTTTGTGCTTAGCGTGATGATATAGTTTTAGCCTTCCGTGATAAATGCGTTATCTAACGTTGAAATAATTTTTGAAATAGGACCAGAAGTTCCTGAGATTAGCGCGTCCAAGCCAACAAACTATGCAATGAAATTGTGTTTCTAATTTATTAAAGTAGTAGGTGGATTCGGTTGTGGCTAGCGAACACATCACCAGAAAAGATATGACTCTAAGGTAAGGTAAATTACCTTACCAAATTATAAATACAATTTTCCTTTTAAATTTTGTACAATATTATAACTGGGAAAGTTTGTAAGAAAGGAAAAAAAAAAAGTAAGTAACAGCCCATTAACGTCCCACTGCTGGGCGCAGGCCTCCTCACTCGCATGATAGAGGGTTTTTATCACGCTGCTCCACTGCGGTGGACGGACGCATGAAGGTAAAATATTTATGGATGAAATGCATGATTAGCGTCACGAAGATGTGCAGCGTTTTTTATGGTAATTCCTTAGAAGGTTAGATAGTTCTAATATTTACAAATAAGTAAGTAGCAGCCGTTTAACGTCTTACTGCTAGGTACAGGCCTCATTACTCCGAGGAGGGAGGGTCTTTAGAGCATAGACGCACCACGCTGCTCCACTGCGGATTGGCAGGCACAGTACACAAGTGCACTCTCTATTCCTTCAATTTCAAAGTCCGATGTGACGGGACTCCGACACGACCGGAGAGAGATCAGGCACAGGATCGACGGCGTAAGGTGCTCTCCGAGGCACAGGAGTAGAGCCAACTTCTCGACTTCGGGTAAATATTGAGAGAATTTTAATAGAAAACTCAATATTGATTTTTGAATTAGCCCGACGCGGGACTTAAACCCAGGACCTCATGTCTGTAGTCGAACATGCTAACCACTAGACCAATAAGGCAGTCAAAGAAAGGAAAGGATGTAAGTAAAACGGTTACGGTGAAATTTGTAGGCAAGATTGAATAGAGTTTTCATTTTAAAGGTTGTACATTAAATCGTACTGCATATTTTATAGCTCTGAAGTCTAATCACATAATACTATCCAGCGCAAAGCGATCCTTATCGCGGTCACTTTATCTGTACAAACAACATATACGTAAATATTTATGTATCTAATCCAGCGTACAAACTGAAACGCACACCTAATCGCATTTAATAGATAATAAGTCATTTCTTTAGGACCACTAAGTATACATACATAAATAGCATCACGCCTCATTCCCATAGGGGTAGGCAGAGACAACATCCTTCCACTTGCCAGGTCCCTTGCATATCTCCTTCGCTTCTTACATTCTCATTAAACCTTTCATACAAGTTCGTCGGTTTAGAGTACTCTTGACCTGGCCGTTATTTAAAATGTCCTGGATTTGGTCCAGGAACGTTCGTCTTGATCTTCCCCTTCCAACTTTCCCATTCGCTCTTGACTCATAAATCCTTTTTGTCAGTCTCCTTTCATTCATTCTCTCTACGTGCCCAAACCATCTAAGCATACCTTTCTCAATTTTGGTCACTACATCTTCTTTTATACCATTAAGTTCTCTCACCCCGGTAAGAAATAATTTACCTCATGATCGTACTGGAACACAAATCTCTTTGTTAGCAGTATGTCGTTGCTGGTAGGGGGAGTAACTAGCCCCGAGAAACCTATTGATGTCCAGCGACGCAGGATGGAGAGCTATTTCCTCCTTTTGTGAAATCTCGCTAAAGGTAGAGAGGGAGCAGGTATTGTTTCTGATGCTCCTGCTATTCATTACAGAGAATTAGGTGGGAGAAGGCTTGGATTAGTGCGCCTCCTCCCTCTTCTTGGAACCCCAATTCGGCTTTATCTTGGCTTAGATTGGAATGCGCAAAAGAGTCTTTGGTGTCTCACGTTAAAATGACGAGGGCCCACTACTTCATATTTATTTATGCGCTAGTTAAAAATAAAAATTACAACTAGTACATCTTAATCCTTAAGAAAGTTCTAAAAGTGACTATTATAAAATAGAGACGCGTAAATCATTTACGACAAAAAAAACAAATGAGCCGTTCCAAAAGTATGTGCTTCTCCACCTACGATGGAGCAGTGTGATGGGTTTTACCTCATCATTCTCTCCTCTGACGAAGCCATGGCATACCGTAATATTTATCGTGGAACTCGTTTAAGCATTGAAGAGGATACATAGACGTCTAGACAACCCATTTACAGGCAGGATGTATGTCAATCATCCCGACTGGGATACATATAGACAAACAATTTCCATTGAAATACATACGGGCACAAATTACGACTTCCTCCCGATACTAAATTAAATAATGACTGTGAATTTTAAACTGAGATTACACAGCGCATTGAATGTGATCCTTACTATGTCTATCTGACGTCAAAACCACTGAATCGATTTGAATGAAATTTGGTACACAGATAGCCTAATGCCCGACAAAGGACAAGGGAAACCTAGATACTCACAAAACCCAATTCTCCCCAAATTCCCACGGGATCGGGATATATAAGCGATAAACAATTCACCGAATTCATTTTAACTTCAGCATATATTATCCTCTCGCGACGTAGTCCCTTACTTGAAACGTGTTTCGTCATATTCCCACGGGATGCGGATAAAAACGAAGCTTACTGAGAGATTTCCTTTACCATTCACGCTTTGATTTGACACTCGTCATACATGTTCCTTTCATGACATAAACTTGCACTGATAACGGGTTTTCCGTTATTCTAATGGAATCAAAAATTACGTGGGTAACACTGCGGGGAACAGCTAGTCATATATATGTATGTATCTTGTAGCTGAACTCCACCTAAATGGCAAAATGATTCGATCGCGATTATTCCCTATATTTCTATAGGATTTACGCAGATGAAACGTTGTATGTTTAGCTTTAACTGAAGCTAACATTATTTTACCTAAACTCGTGAGTCTGTAAGTATGTATGTTTGTACCGTTTTCACATAAAAACTACTGGACCGATTTTGAAAATGTTTTCACCATTAGAAAACTGCATTTTCACTGAACGACATGGACTACAATACTTTATCAAAAAAATAGAGATCCCTAAGTAAAATACATGAATGTAACCCAAGATGTGAAACCAAAATTCTATTATCGTGTGCGCTGCGGAAACTATAGAAGATAGAACAAATGATTTATCTACAATATCATAGAAGGTGTTAATATCTACAAAAAAGTCCAGGGTACCATATGTTCAACTACTGTAGTTATGCCACTATAACTACATCTTCACATTTTAAAAGTGCCGACAATAACCAAACCATATTATTACCTCTGTATTAGTCCTTATATCTATTATATTAAATAGCGTTTCAATACCTATAAAATAGTATTTAAATTATTAAAATCGGACATTCCATTCAAAAGATATAACAAATTGAAAAATGTCAATCTAAAGAAAATTGTAGCGACCCTTATAACTGAGCCTGCGACTGGTAAGTTAGCTCATATTCCAAGGATACCGGACATTCAACGTGAATTATGTTACGAGTTTAAAAATGTATTCGTCAGAGATATATTCGTTGTAGAGTAAGTAAAAAAGTAAGTAGCAGCCCATTAACATCCCACGGCTAGGCACAGGCCACTACGGATTTGCAAGCTCTGCGGATTGGCAAGCACTGCGGATCGGCATGCTATATTCGTTGTAGAGTAAAATCTGTAAATTGATTAGATTATGAATGTGTGTATCTAATAATATGAAAGGAAATGTTTAAAAACTAAGTCAAATATGACATTTTATGTTAACGAAAATAAATCTATAGACCGACTTAGTAGACTTTCCACTGCCACGAGATCGGTATTTACGCGGGTGAAACCGCGAGGCATTGCTAGTTAGGAATATAATATGAACGCCATAAAAAGTACATCCTCTCATATAAAAATCTATGAAATACTTGTGAAAAAAATGTTAAACATAACATAATTTAACAAATAACACATAAAAAAGTTTGTGTGAGTATTAGTGTACTAAGTATGAGAGTTATTGCTGTTTTTAAATAACTGTAACTCTGACATTATTATAGGACCAATAACCGATATTTTATCAATTTATTTGTTATTGAATGATTTTTCAGTTACGAAATAAATTTCCATAGACTACATTTAGGTACGAGATATTTCTATCACATGTTTAGTAATATATGATACGAGCTGAACCCGCGACTTCGTCTGCGTGGAATGTTTTTTGTTTAGCATTTTCATTAATATAGGCAAAAGGAATATTCCCACTAAATTTCAAGTCTCTACGCTTTACGGTTTCAAAGATATCGCGATGAGCCAACAGTTAACCCCCGCAACCCCACTTGTGTGTACAATTTCATAAAATTCTTAGTTGATCTCTACTCGGCAAAAGGAATACTCCCACCAAATTTCAAGTCTTTACGCCTTATGGTTTCAGAGATATCGTGATGAGTCAATAGATAACTGATTACCTCGTATATACACACCGGCATATTTAGCGGAACATTAAAAAAATTGATATCAGTATCATATAAGGTTATGATATCAAACCTTTATTATTATTTGTATATATATAAAGATATAGATATCACTCGCTCAATCCATTACAAAATATTGATAGTAACGTAATCATGCTATTTTGGGTATATGTTATGTTCGATACTTGTTATTTCATCAGTGCTCCCATGCTTACCGTGCAAAGGAAGTATTTGACTTATATTGAACTAGATGGCGCCACATACATTTTAGATCGCGTTACTGTTGTATCTTTACAAATGTATAAGGTAAGAAGCTTATTTTTGTTATCAAACATTGTATGGAAATCTGAATTTTTGGATATCGTTGGACGATGTATATGGTCACAACGATAATATAACGATGAAATTGTGGTCACTTCTAAGATGTAAATCATACCTACAGACTCTATCAGAAGTTAAATAATAACAAAGTGTATGTGTTATTTTAAGAATGAGTATATTAGAGGAAGTGTGAAAGTAACATCTGTGACCGAGAAGTTAAGGAGTGGAAGGTTAGCCTGGTATGGACATGTAATGAGAAGGGAGGATAGCCATGTATGTAAACAGGGTCCTAAATATGATGGTAAACGGCAGGGCCGGGTGAGGGCGACCAAAAAAAGTGTGGATGAATTGTGTGATAGAGGATATGTGTATAAAGGGTGTGAATGTAGAAATGACAGCGGATAGAGTGAAGTGGCGAAAGGAAACATGCTGTGCCGACCCCACCTAGTGGGATAAGGGCAAGACAAACAACAACAATGTGTTACTTTCTTATTACATAACTGATGGTGAAGAGGCAATTTCAATTTATCTCTTATGGTTTTTGCAGAGCATCGAATCTGTATAAAAATGTCTTTGCCTGGCGGTATGTTATTGATGGTAGAGAGGTAACTAGCCACGACCGAAGCCTCTCAACAGTTCAGAGTCAAAGCAAATTAGAAAATTCAATTTTCTAAATTCGCCCTACCGATGATCGATCATTTGTGTATTCTTATCTATAAATCTGTTATGTGTGGTCTATCTTAACTAATTTCATAAAGCGGAAATTTTTGTTTGTATTTTTGTAATATTTTCACACAAAAACTACAGGATCGAATTTTAGAAAGCTGCATTTTCACTGGGCGAGTTAGGCTATATTTATTATTCTCTCAAAACGAAAAAAAATATGGTTCACTAATAAAATGCATTAATGTAACCCAAGGTATGAAACAAAGAAACTGTTGAAGATAGGGAAAAAAATGTTCTGCAGTATTATAGAATGTATTAATATCTCCAAAAAAATCCAGAAGACCATTTATCCAACTGCTGTAGTTATGCCACTATAATTACAAGTGATACAACAAATTTTATAATGATAATCTAAGAAAATAAGTCCAACTTAGTAGATTTCCATTGTCACGCGATCGGTATCTACGTGGCCGAAACTGCGGTGCATTACTAGTATGATATATGTACATATATGTCGGAGAAAAAGAGCATAAAGCATAGGGGCGTAGGGTTCGCTGCCGACATCGTCATTAATGACATCCATAATTTCCATACTGTGGGTGTTAGTGGGTAATGTTGGTGCAATCAAACACTTTATTAATCAACTCAGAGTATAATGTTCAGTTGCGCCCGATCTCTCTCCGCTTATGTCGGATCACCGTCACATCGCACTGTGAGAGTGAAGGAATAGACAGTGCACTTGTATACTATGCCTGCCAATCCGCACTGGAGCAGCGTGGTGGGTCTATGTAACCCTCTCCAATATGAGTGAAGAGGCCTGTGCTCAGTAGTGGGACGTAAATGAGTTGCTACTTACTTACTTTATAATGTTCAGTCACTTATGTTCCCGATATCAATTCACACAAACTCATTAATAATAATAGCTAGGAACGCGACAGTTTAAAAGTCGATCGCTCCGGCGGGCCGTCTCCCGAGAACTGCCGAGAGATGCGCGCCGGACTGCCACTTATTGACTCTGCCCCACGACAGATACATGGCGCCAGCCACAGACTATTGCACTCGGACATATATATAAGTAAGTTTATTATATTTAGCCTATTCCATTTAAACAATATCTCTAAAACCAAAGGTTGCCTGATAAAAATCGTTGTGTAGCGATAAGGCCGCCTTTCCTTTCTCTATTACCTTGTTTTCTTTTATGTTTCAGTGTGTATATGGTATTTTCTATCTTTATTTATCTATCGAACTTGAAGCTACTGCTAGTAAGGCATGTATCCAATGGACATGTGGAGAAAGTGAAGCTTCTTTGACTCATGTCGTATAAAATGCTATTAAGTGAACACCACAACATACACCGATATATTAGAACGTACTTTTGCTATACGCAATTTTTGCGCTACCGTGCCATAAATAGTTCCATTTCGAAAAGTAATTATCGTTCTTTGAATCCCGACACGTGATGCTTAAAAAAAAGGAGCAACGACCCGAATCATTTGTAAATACCGTGTGATAAATAAACACAAATCCAACCAATAACCGTTTGTCAAGACGACAGAACCCAAACCGATTGTTGGACGAAGGCGGCCGCGCTATATATAGATGTCAACAGAGCTCGTTGATTTGTTGCGATCGTAACAGGGATTAAGAATAAAGATGTATCTAATAGCGAAAATAATTTCAGCGGATTATAAAATACGTATAAGCAATCGTGCTATAATCAATTGTAAACACTAGATTTGTTGGAGTAAAACTTTGCGCACACTTAACTGTGGCAGTAAGCTGGTGAAAGCGTGACGAGACCATCACCAAAACTGTGATGGGGTAAAGATGTAGCAAAAGCGTTATTTTAACTTTTAATCCGCCATTTTGGTGACAGATTAATGCCTGTAATCTTATTTAGCGGTAATTTACCTCTTATGGATTCTACACCTGAACTTTTTTATTTGGCAGTACGTCTTTGATTGCAGCGGGTTAATTAGCCACGGCCGAAACCTCCCAACAGTCCAGACATGATACAATAATTCTGTCTCATCTCGGGACATCAGAAATATTAGCATCTTTTTCTTTTTGAATCATAATGTGTATTATTTATTACGCTTCTCGGTAACTGTCGTAACAAAATATGCGTAGAGATAACACCAGACAAGGTATTTAATAAACTGTGAGTGTTTATTAGTGATTATTTGTTTTTGATTATCTAAGTGATGTGAATAACAATGAAAACTCTTGAGGTAAGTTAAAATTTTTAAGATATGCCCTTAAATACAAGACGGACTTTTTCACTATCTCAAAGTTTAGCGCAACATGACGCTACATCGGAGTCTTAATTTAATAAATGTAAAGATAACATTCAACATTTTCACTATAAGCAAACAAAAATCATTACATTTGGTCTTTCATGAATATTTAAGTCCCAAAAGCCACTTTAGCGTCATTCGACCCGTGGAGCAATCGACGCAAAAACGTCCGTGCGGAGCGGGTCAAGCGACGCTTATATCCGGTAAAAAGAGCGGGAAAATTACGGAAGCCAATAAAACGGCCGGCGAGTCTAAAGGTTATCTTAATTTCGTGCAAAGTTTCTTTTCGATGAAGTAAATCATCGTGAGGAAACCTACATATCCGGGAACTATCCTGGGATATGTGTAGCCTGCAAGATGGCAGTGTAGCACCATGGTGAACTGTTGTAACCAGCAGTAGGATGTGCAAAGACCGTTACTTATAGCATTACACAATATTTTTTTTATAAAATGAAATTTAAATTCCTACTGAAAGTTACTCTTTAATATGATAGCCTAATTTTTTTAATAAAGTGAGTAACATTGACGTAATGGAAAGTAAAAACTTGACAGATGTACTTGATGTATGTTGATGTAGTTGCAATTCCACAAACATAAATGGAGATGGTCAGGTCACACGAAGCGCGAAAAGTTAGGAAAGTGGAGCAAATTAGTCACCCAAGAGATGGCAAAAGACGGCGAGGAAGACAGCACACAAGATGGGAGGATTAGCTCAAGATAACAGCAGGAGCTAATTGGAAAAGGGTGGGTCAAGACAGGAATGGAAAATGAGTTCTTTGCCAATAGACACGCCAAACTACGTGATATTGTATAGTCTACTCCTCACTTTTTTAAGGAAATTGTATCCTATATAGTTCTTTGTTAAAACATCTCTTATCACTTTAAAATAATTAATATAACTAAGCTCATTTAGATAACAATTTTTCACATTAGTCTCACGCGATATAAGAAACTATAACCGGACTTAATAGTCTGTTATGACGTCTATTTGCATAAACAACTTTTTTGTGTTAGTAAGGTACAAAATAGGTAACTCCTTATCGAATTTAGAATAATGTGTTCTGCTCTGATATAAACCAAACTTTCAAACAAGTATTTTAACACTATCTAAATTTTATTGAGTACATAAGAAATTTAAATAATAAACACTAAAAAAGAGAAAAAATCTAATAACTACTGTCTCTAGTTCAGTTGGTTTTAAACAGCTTATAGTAATAATAATAAAAAAAACAACGCTTTCTGAATGCTTTAGAATGCAGGCTATATTTATTCCGATAAAAATCTATTCACTAATTAGCATATAACAAATTAATACAATAAAAAAAGTCAATTTAAATTTTAGTCACGTTCTGTATAATCTTACGACGGATACTGATAAACCTGTTTGGCAAGTTTTATTATAAGGCAGACTTCCTTGCAAAAAGCATAACGAGACGTGCTCTTTCCGTTATATAGCATGTGGATAAAGACACGCCCCCCTCGGTTGTAAACAGAAAAATATAGATGAGCAACAGTGTATAGGATTTATGGAGTTATGCGTGAAGGACATATGAAGCTCAAGGCCGCTTACATACCACTAGCTAGGGTTATCACATTGGATAAATGAATTTCTACCTAAAAATATAATTTAGGCGCAGATTATATTTTATTTATTTATAACTTATTGCACACAAAATAAAAAGATAGAAATTATTAAAAGAGATAAAAAAGGCGGCCTTATCGCTTGGAGCAATCTCTTCGAGACAACCTTTGAATATTAAAAGCTTACTATATAATCATAGGGTAAGTGCAAAATCATAAAACATAATCTAGAGAAAAAAAAGAAGAATTTGTAGCTATTTTATATATAACAATAAATATATATTTTATATAATATATAAAATATATTTTATATATTTTATATATTTTATATATTTTATATAAATTTTTTTAGACAGTAAATTGACGTGGCATAATCACATTGACTACACCAAAACTAAAATCTCACCATTAATTGGAGCACTACGTAAGATATCCACCTGTATCCCGAAAAAAATATGTCCACTAATATATAACGCTCTCGTGAAACCACACATTGAATATCTTGTTGAAATATGGGGAGCCGCATCAAAATCAAACTTAAAAAAATTGCAAATAACACAAAATAAAATAATTAAAGCACTCTATAAATATGACTTTCAAACACCAAGCATAAAATTGTATAGAGACACTAAAATACTTAATATTAATCAGCTATATATATTAAAAACGTGTACCCTAATTAGAAAAATAATTAAAAATGAAATCCACTCACAATTACAATTTCATCAAAAAACATATACACGAACAAGGAGCAAGAACAAATTAGAAATTAATATAGCACCCAGAACTAACTATGGGACCAAAAACATATTATTTGAAGGTGTACAAATCTACAATGATTTACCACATTCGGTGGTAAACAGTGAAAGTATATATAAATTTAAAAAAAATCTAGTGGAATATGTGCGCGAGAAGTTCAGTGGAGCCTCACCCTAACATTAGTTCTTATACCTATCATAGCATAATTTGATGTTACATATTTGTTCTTTTTGTCTGTGTTTTAAATTGTTTTATTTTTTATTTTTTGTGATCTTCTTTCTCATTTTTAATGTGACTTTCTTTTCTGTAATGTAATGTGTTCGATGCTTGTAAAACTTTTAAAATTTGAAAAAAATTTAAAATAATGTAAAATTCTCACCTTAAGTGAACTTTATGTGTTCTTTGTTGAGAAAAAATAAATGTCTTTAAACCTAACTACAAAATACATACACATACATAACTATTATAATGTGTGACTTTGGTCTGAAGTAAATTAAGTCTGTGTTTCAGGTCAGGTTATTTACACGACATTTATTTGACGTGATAACGGTTTGCAAATCGATAGTCGTCGGTTGCACGCAATGTAAAGCATGACGCAATGTCACGTTACCCTTGAAAAAGCGTGCCGGCGAGAGCTCGAAACAAACGATAGAGAGGCGGGATCGGCCTAAGCGTTCGGTTTGTGACGCATGTAACACTTTTTCACTCCATCGACTAAATTAATATAGAAAAATCAATATTAAAATTAGAGTTTGAACTTCAGCTTTTTTGGTTACGTTTTGATAACAATTTCTTAGTGATTTCTTCCTAAA
Source organism: Elymnias hypermnestra (assembly GCA_015832385.1). NCBI lineage: Eukaryota > Metazoa > Arthropoda > Insecta > Lepidoptera > Nymphalidae > Elymnias > Elymnias hypermnestra. The sequence goes on along the minus strand of JACTOM010000927.1, from coordinate 2,022,744 downwards.
ACTTATCATTTATATTTCTTTAAAGAACAATTTTTAAGGAGTGTCATGGCCTATAAAAGGGTGGGAAACACTGCTTTAGAGCTTTCCGATGCTTCGATTATGCCATTATGAAATCCAGAAAACAGAAGATGTTTATTGCGTATTTATAATAAGGAAATCAATTTCAGGAGGCGAATGGCACTGATAAAATTTTCTATTGTTGTTGTAAACAGATTAGAGTTTGTGTGTAATTCGATAAAGTAAAATGGTTATAGCTAGTATTTAGATAATAACCTAAGCTTCAAATGTGTAAGCATGTTCTTTATCCTTGATTTCTGTCAGCAGTTGATTAGCTAAAACTGACAAGTATTTTAGGATAAACATTTCAAATGAATCCATTGGCGAATATAAAGTATACCTATTTTGTTCGTATAAAATTACAGAGCCTGTATTCTCATATATAATATAATAATAAGGGTTTCTTATAATACAGTAACAAACTCACAGCTAAACTTTATGATTTCACCATACTGACAACCCTACAAAATTTTCTACAGTCTTATACCCGGAACCTAAAACCAGTTCCGAGACATAATGGATATAACCTTCGACTTGAAAATACTTTCGAAGATGTAAGTTGGGCATATACAAATGAGTCACGTAGACTATTTAAAGATCGTTATTTTATAATTTAAAAAAAAGTTTTATTTCCCTTAAAGATAAGAACATGAAAGCAGTAACAAGACAATACTGTAGTTGATGTAATTACGCAAAACACAAATCATATTAGCAAAAGTTTTATAAATATTTAAGAAATTTGAAAGTTCATTTATTAATAAATCGAACTGGTAAAATTCTATACTGATCTATTTTATAGAAGACCATATATATTTCGGATAAAAATAAGAAAATGTGAAAGTTTGAAGCTACTCGGTGCAATCGGTACAACATCGAATAATGGACGTTCGTCAACTAAATCAATTTCCTATATTTTCTTTATTGATAACCTTAGGTAAAATTTACAATATTGTACCTATACCTATTTAAGTTACCTATTAATTATTTTCCGAAAATTATAGTACTATTTACTAAATCTATTTATATTTGTATATATAATTAGTCGGCAATCGGTTTTGTGTCGTCAACTTGTCTTCCGACAAAGGCCTGCTCTAAAGCTCTCCATTCAGTTCTATATCTGCTGTTCGAGACCATGTTGGACCTCCTATTTTTCTGATGTCATCGTCCCATCTTTTAGCCTGTCTATCTCTTTTCCTTTTGCTGTCTAGTGGATGCCATTCTGTTATTAATTTTGTCCATTTTCCTATTGTCTCTCTTTGCATATGTTCTGTCCACCTCCATTTTAGTTGCTTGAATGTTATATACGCATTTTTAAATTTTGTTTTTCTTTTTATGTCTTGCAATTTTTCTCGGTTTTTTCTTCTCACTCCTAAATAACTAATACGACGTGGTATATAGAACGTTGTGGTTTAAAAGAAGACATAGTGACTAAAATTGAGAAAGGTGTGCTCAGATGGTTTGGGCACGTAGAGGAAATTAACGAAAGGAAACTGCCAAAAAGAAATTATGAGTCAAGAGTGAATGGGAAATTTGGAAGAGGAAGACCAAGGAGAACGTTCCTGGACCAAATCCACGACATTTTATTTGGCCAGGTTAAGAGTACTCTAAACCGACGAAATGTATGAAAGGTTTACTGAGAATGAAAGAAGTGAAGGATATATGAAAAGATCGTAGCAAGATGTTGTTAGAATGAAAATACTATACTGAAAGTAAAAACTTACATTGTTATGTAATATAATATTGTGGTTGGCAAGTGTTTTATACGTGATTCATTGTAATAACCTCATCATTATATTCTTGGAATATCGGATTATTGGGTTCACTCAATGCTTGACCTTAGAATGTAAGCGTATAAACATGCGTATATATATTTTGTTTATATTGGTATTTGCGTCTATAACGTTATCGCAACACTATGGAACAATTGCCAAGAGTCGGATGATGGATTTGTGTGCACTTAAAATTGTTTTGATTCAATACTTATAAGATAAAATATTAGATAGTATTACATACACTTGAAAACATTTAAATTCTGATTTCGTATTGGATAATCGTTTCTTTACCAAAGGTTCAAACTATCCCTGGCAAGGCAAATTCAGGAAGGTCTGTTGGAAACATCAGCCGTGGTTAGTTACAACTCTTTCAGCAATTACGTTTCGGTGCGATGTTGTTTTTAATCTGATACGTGGTATACCAAAACCTCCTTCCAAATTAACACACTACCATGTTACACTGTATCGTCACTAACCCTTCATCCATAACAATATAATCTGTGCACAAGACAAATGTCTGATCCGGCTCGAAGGACCAGGATGTATGTCTGACTGATTTAAAGAGTTGGCAAAGACACTGCGACTTGATAGTTGGACAGGTGTATTTCGCAGTGCCCAAGGTGATTGTTCGTTTTTGTGTTGTGAATGAAAATTCACAACACCCCTTTTATTAAAACAAGTATTATACAAACGACGCCATAAAATCGACTAACGGATGAACAGTCCCTACAAGGAAACGTTCACTTATTCTTTTTTGTTTTGTTAAGGCGCTATCATCTTAAACGGTATCATCACTTACTATCAAGTGAGATCACAGCCAACCATAATAATGGTCTTTATTACGCCAGTCAGGCCAAGAACCATGAATCAGTTGAAAATAAAATTCGAGAAAGCTACATAATGTAAATAAACATTTTATGCAATAGACATTATCTTTCATACATTCCGCAGTTGCAAATGCATTTGACCTTCGCCTCGGATAAGAACTAGGCGTCATTGAGTGGCTCTCAAGTCACGCTAGTGCTAGTGGTTTAGTTCTGGATGAGCATATATTATACGTATACGAGCTTCTGCCTGCAACTACGTATGCCATAATTTCAGAAATGGATCTACAGAGAAAAAGCTAAGCCATCTAGGTTAAATAAAAACAGCCAGTGATTAGACTATAAGCAGTAAAATGAACCAACGTGAATAAGGCTGTTACTATATCATAAAATAACTTTGAGCGCTATGTCGTCATTTCTGAGCGGTACAGGCGAGTATACGAGTAAATAATTATTTTCTAATATTTTTATTTGTTACCATTGATAATGTACGGCTATGAGGTACAACGTAATATTTAATAACATTACAACAAAAAAAAAAAGTTGCCGTACATAAATTTATGATATTACAGCAATTATCTACATTTCAGGATTTACTGTGTTATTATTGCTGTCTATGTGATTAATCACGATATCTGTCGTTATCTCAGCTTGGTTACTGGGATAAAAACTATCAAGTACTAATTTAAAACACAGCAACTTTTCACGTAATAAATACTATTTTTTAGATAATTCATCAATTTATTTTTGCATTTTTCTTCTAACTACAACTACAAACTATCTGAAAGCAGTATATTCCCAAATGTCACAATATAATTTTCTCATTTCAAATAATGGATTACTAACTGGTGTTCGCGAATTCGTTTTAGAATTAGTACTAGTTTTTATATGATTTATGTACCTTGTGATTTATGTAGATTGATTAATAAAATCAGAATCATACTTTTTTTTACATTTAAAACAATTGATATAAACTTTTACCCCCTATTTCATCTATATCTCTTAAGGTCCCATTAATATTTGTATAAAAGTACCCAAAAGAGAGACGCACAGATTTACACTCGCATTTACAATTGAACATAACAAAATGGAACTAGTCCTAATGAAGCTTTTTTCTGGCTATTTTTTATTTCAAGAAATCGAAGGCAGAAAAAGTTCCGGCGTAGTAACTGACGAATCACGATGACAATCTAAAGAGTACAACAAAAACTAGGATAGTACTGTTAACCTATAGAGCGACCAATCAAGCGTGAGAATTGTACTTCACAATAAAGTGCTCCATACACTAACAGTCTGATAGTAAATACCGGCTTCTCAGTTAATCGGAACAAATAACACTTACAAAGTAATTTGTTTTGAAATGACTTTTTAGAGTATATGGCAGTTGGATGCAGAAGACTCGTTTTTATTGCTAACAGGATTGTCCTTGAATGTGATTTCATCTGACGTTAAGTGATGGTACAGTATTAGACATACATATATAGAATCACGCCTCGTTCCCGTAGGGGTAGACAGAGACCACGTTTTTCCACTTGCCAGCATCCTTCCATATCTCCTTCGCTTCTTTCATTCTCATTAAACCTTCTATTAGTTCGTCGGTTTAGAGTACTCTTGACCTACCCCTTATTTAAAATGTCCTGGATTTGGTCTAGGAACGTTCGCCTTGGTCTTCCCCATTCACTCTTGACTAATATATCCTTTTGGTCGGTCTATTTTTATTCATTCTCTCTACGTGCCCAAACCATCTAAGCATACCCTTCGCAATTTTAGTCACTACATCTACTAAACGCATAACTGGTTACCCCAATCCGTCTCTCTACTTCCTTTGACAGTTTCCATAACGCCAAGGAAGAGATCGCTAATGAGCGATAAGACCACTCAATTGCACACTAAAGGTACCTAATACTGAGTAAACGTATATCTATTTTTAACGTGATCTTCAATAAAACATATTATCTATCTATCTACCCCAAGACGTTATCAAACCTATACCACCACGTGTGTAACTGACGACTGTCGCCTGCTACTTTTTAGTCACAATCGTGCAATATGGTCACTAAGTCTCATAGGTCATGGATGGCAAATGCTCCATACAACTATGAAAATTAATAAAATACTATGGTATGCCTTAAAATCAGCGCTATAGTCATCTGACTGCAGCATTAAAGCGGAGGCAATGCCCTTTTCAACCAATATATATAGAATAACTTAGGATAAGATAGATCATTTATTCATGAATAAATGATTCATTTATTTACTGCCGACGGACTGTTAGTGTGTGGGGCTTTTAATGGAGTTCTGCGAAATATGATCTTAACGCTAACTTAGAAATTTAAAACCCTATGTACATTCAAATAGGGTTCAATTTACTATCATTTCCGTATAAATATTTTGTACAGTCATGTGCAAAAGTAGAAGTATAATTAATTTTCTTATTTAACAGCAGCATTATATTAAAAACTCACAGCTGGCGATAGGCATCGTCACTTAAAGGAGAGAGCACAGACCCACCACTCACTCGGATTAGGAGGCTACTCATTCCCCAAAGTTATTCTCGGGATATATAGATTTCTTCACGATATTTTCCTTCACCGAAGAGAAAATAATGATGAATTCTGTATATAAAGCATTAAGACGTAAAATGAATGCTATTTTAAGTGCATACCTACATATATTAGATACAAATATGTAAACAATTGCCACAACAGCGTCATGGTTATGTAATTTACGATATCATATCAATTACACAAATACTCGTATCTATGCCATATAATCATTTCATATTATATCATAGCGTTATAGAAATTAATATTTCGTAAAGTAACTTTAAGCCATAATTTATCACGTAGGTTTCACCTACGGTTTCACTTCTCAAGAACGGGTTCCTTAAGGATTCAGTATATATCCTGTCATACAGAGTATGCTACATTATCGATTGAATGTTATATACCCAACAACAAGATAAAAATATATGCTATGATAAGCATTTAAGGTCTAAGAGTTACATTGTTGATTACTTTAGTTAAACAAGCTCAGGAACTATTACTTTAAATTAAAACTATTTTAGCGTTGAATTGGTTATTTATCGAGGAAGACCATTACAACTTCATTTTACGGCTAAAAGAAGCAGAGCATTAATGAAAAATGTTGCAAAAACCTGGCAAGTACTGGTCTTGCGAGCTTCCGTTGCGTTAAAAACAGTTAAAAGTTACGCATCAACCAATTTCATTTCAAATTTTCATTACATAAAGTAATTATATTAAAAAAATCACTCGGATCTGACCAATCTCTGAAACGCCTTTGTTTTAGATAATTATGCTCGGCAGGGATATTATTTGGTCAGAGGTCACTGCCTTCTGTGATAACGTCATCTCACATACTGAGACCTGGGGTCAAAAGATAGTGCTTTTACGCGTTTTCTTTCTTTTAGAGTGGTAGTGACAGCTGATATCCGGGGTCCCAAACAAGTATACATAAATAAATAGCATCACGCCTCATTCCTATAGGGGCCGGCAGAGACAACACTTCCACTTGCCACGATCCTTGCATATCTCCTTCGCTTCTTTCATTCTTATTAAACCTTTCACACAAGTTTGTCGGTTTATAGTACTTTTGACCTGGTCCTTATTTAAAATGTCTTGGATTTGATCCAGGAGCCTTCGCCTTGGTCTTCCTCTCGAAGTCTCGCATTCACTCTTGACTCGTAAATCCTTTTTGTCAGTCTTCTTTCATTCATTCTCTCTACGTGCCCAAGCCATCATGAGCATACCCTTCTCAATTTTAGTCATTACATCTTTTATACCACAACGTTCTCTTATCACACTATTTCTTAGTTTGACACTCAGATTCAATCCACTCATACTTCTCAACGCTCTTATCTCTACCGCATTTATTTAACTTTTATGTTTCTTCTGCCATACTCAACTTTCACTGCCATATATCAATGTTGGCACCAATACTCCTCCATGCACAGCCAGTCTGGCCCTTTAAGACGCCATCTGACTAATCATAAGGGCGTGCAGATTACCATTTACCATATACCCTGCATACCCTCTCCTTTCAATATCACTTTCACATGTTCCATCTTTTGTAATGAAAATTTAGATCCCAAGTATCCATGTTCTTTGAAATAGTCTACTTGTTCCCCATCTATCAAAATTTTGCAAATTCATATCTACAAAAACTTCATCCCCACGAAACCCTTGGTGTCTTATTTCAAAACGCGATGGGATCAGCTTCGCTCGAATGGGTATTCTATTTTCAGCAGGAAGTCACTTACTCCTGTTGGAAGATATAACTTTCAGTTTGGGTGCGTGAAGGCATTTCAAGTCAAATGTAGTTATCAAGTGTACAATAACTAGTTGAATTGTATGCCACGTGAACCGAGTCGGATTACTGGCTACCGCGAACAATAAGCACGTGGGCGAAGCGCTTAGGCTCTAATTAGTGCGGACACAACCTCGACGCGACCTCTTGCCATACACAATCAACGACTAATTGAATAAAGTATACCGACTCTACCAAATCGCAAAATTTCATAATGCTCTCAGTTTTGTATTAGGCACAGGAATTTATCACGGGTTAATCACACTGTAATGAATTCGCGAAAACTGTCGGCAAGTCTTTATAGAGTAACAAATAATGAAATAAATCTACGAAACAGGTCACTGTTCAAAAATAAATGTGCTTCGAAATAAATCTTATAATTGTTCACGGTACAGTCGATACGATAAATTCGTGACATCAACATTGTCTATATTTCGGAACGCCAGTTCCATCCATCGGCGCTGGACAGAATCAATGAGTCACAGGCCGGCGACGTTCTCGATAGTTCCCGAGTAAAGGTCCGTCAGAGCGGTCGACTATTGAAAATCCCAGTTAACATGTCTTGCCGCGAGGATCTCGGAAACTACTCAAGTTGAATTAAAAGCAGAGCAAATATAATATTGTAATGATGATAGAATAAAAATATGATACTCGAATGAGTTTGTTGCGGGCTCTTCTCAGGACTGGAAACAAAGGAACACTCGTAACTATAGATTATAAGTCGATCTTTAATACCATCATCAGTAGTACATTCAAAATAAAGTATTTGATGATTCAAAAGTGCTGTAAAGGCATACTAGAATGAATCAATTTGAATTTTAATTTGACACGTCATTCGAAAACTTCCACATGACCATAGAAGACAAGAATGAATTAGGCACATAATACTATGACCGATAGCCCTATTTGTTTCATCTCTGAAATGTCTGGACGATTTTGACTACACTTTAACTGGCAGGCTGATAAAGTGAGTAGTAACTCAGACTACTATTAATTTTGTTAAAAAGGCACTTGGTCACTATTACTCAGGTCACACTAAGAGCAATAGCTAGTCACCAGTAAAACTAGGCAAGACAGCAGTAAATGCTTGTAAAAATACAGCTGTTTCCACATTGAAACCAAGTCCCATCCGTTGCTGACTGTACGATCTGGATAAATAAATATATTGCCAACGATATTCTCTCTTGCGGATAAGATCGATGATACTATTTTGGGCAGAGCGAATATACACAAGCCGGATTCCGTCGGAAATAACTTTGCGTTTTACCATCGCACTAAATCTTTTGCGGACACGAGTACATAGCGAAAAACACTCGCAATACACGCAGAACACTATTAAGCACGTGCAACAAAATATAATTGTGTATCTACGGCCTCTATGTTTATAGAGTCAAATAAGTTAGAGTAAGACAGTATTTCGAAGAGATATTACTTTTTTTTTCGAACTGTGTTTAGCTGTTAGCCCTACTGGCTTTTACAGCGTAACCGGAAGCCCTGAAAAGGGCTCGCTCTCCGGGGAAACGCCGCTCCAAGGGCGTCTCCTGCGAGACCGAGCCTCGGCTTGGAGCGACGTTATCGCAGAAACATCACCTGAAAAGGGAGAATCAGAAGCGCCCCCGGGAACGTGGGTGAAGTCCACTTCCGGGTGACGTCAGAAATCGGGGACCTCGACTCCGCCGGCGGAGTCGCTGTGTAGCGTTTGTGATAGTGTTTGTCCCTACCTGGTAAGGTAGATTGTCGATAGATATTACTTATTACTGTTGCTACATTTTGTACTAATGATGCTGCTTAAGAAAGATGTTTTAATAGCTAAGTGATTTTAAAGTTTAACTGCCTCATTGGTCTAGCTTATTTAGTTACAGACATGAGTCCTGGCTTTGAAGTCGCGGGTCGGGCGAATTCAGAAAGTTGGTCTTGTCGTATAGGACTATGAGAGTGAAGGAATAGAGTATATATGAAATTCGGTCTGGAACGATTAGACGATTGTGATTTCAAAAAAAAGATAACCTAAGTTCATAAACGGGGTAATATAATCAAAATCAGAAAAACATCTAAGATAGATCAGGAAATGTAATGTTCTAATATTACGAAACTATAAAAGTATATTGATGATACGGGTTCACATTTCGCTTTGGATCACTGGAAACATGTTGCCAGAGACAAATATTTCACCATATTATGCTGTTACGGCTTTTTGGTCAAAGTATAGTAAAAATATTTGCGAACTATCATTCGTTTATTTACACAATCTAATGCCTAACCTAATTGCTTAATTTATTGTGACTAAAATCATGCTAATTTTGGATTACTCGTCCAAAATCACGTTACGGCTAGGGTGTCTCAAGTTTTTTAACGACTGAAGTCTACAAAAGGTCAGGAATGAACAACGTGACAATTAAAAATAACGGTGTCAACGATTGACATATTTTAGTTAATCACAACACTTATAGTTTGCTAATTTAACGAATATTAAAGAAAACACAAATAATGACCATTAATGTTACAACTGCCTCATTGGTCTAGTGGTCAGCATGTTCGACTACAGACATGAGGTCCTGGGTTCGAGTCCCAGGTCGGGCCAATTCAAAAACCAATATTGAGTTTTCTATTAAGATTTTCTCAATATTTGCCCGAAGTTGGGAAGTTGGCGGTGTGATCCACCCCCGTGCCTCGGAGAGCACGTTAAGCCGTCGGTCCTGCGCCTGATCTCTCTCCGGTCGTGTCGGATTCCCGTCACATCGGACTATGAGAGTGAAGGAATAGAGAGTACACTTGTTGTGTACTATGCCTGGAGCAGCGTGGTGGGTCTATGCTCTAAAAACCCCCACTCCTTGGAGTGAGGAGGCCTGTGCCCAGCAGTGGGACGTTAAAGGGCTGCTACTTTTTACTTTTTACTAATATTACAACCTATCTCCACAAACAGCTGATTTGTAATGCCCGTCTTCGATCGCTTATGGTCAAGTCTTACACAAAGAAAAAACGTAAGATTACTAATTCTACGCAAACGAAATTGCGGGATCCAACTAGTGCATAGTATATATAAACAAATGCGTCTTTTCTATGCGTACACACGTGAATGACAGTTGAATAAGCAGCGCCACTAGATACACTGACAACAACAAGGTCTTACTGTGATTTGCATAATTATAAAGAACACAGAGACAGACGCAGTTGCGACACAGCCTGTTTGTGATTCTAGTTTTCGAAATGACACACTGAATAAATTTGAAAAATAATGTAAGCCCTGTATAACTGCAATGGTATTTGAGAAAACAACAGTGTTTTCTGATTATATGACGACACTAGACGAAATGGATTTCAAACGTAGGCCAACAGGTAAGCTATAAAATGAGATTTTTGTGTGTAAATAAACATGGTCTCAGATGAAATGGAAATGACCATTTCCGTATCAATTCCACCAGTCGGCGTTGTAAACAGTGCTGACCCGATAACCCCTCGGGTCGAGCTTGTTTACCACGCCTAGTTTGATTGATAATGTGATTAACTATGATACATCGTCAGAGGTTATCATTAACTGCTATATGGACACTCCAAAGACTATTTCTAAAGCTGTGTTATCTATTACGTTACGTTACGAGTTACGAATCTATATTTCATCCGATTTCATTGCAATCGAAGGAAAATACTAGAATATCTAGTTGCTACTGGAAATATATTTTAGTTTAAAGAAGCTCTATTAAATAATAAGTCAATAGCATTCTCAGGATTTTTGGAATGACACATCGCAGCCTTTTTGGGATACTTTTGCATGTATTAGCAACTATTTTTCTTCTCTTGTGTTTATAAATCACAAGAAGGATATTATATTAGCCGATATTCGTGGGAGTCACCGCTAAATTTCAATGAGTTTACTGCTTTTGATTGGTCTAGTGGTTAACATGATCGACTACAGACATGAGGTTGGAGTAATTTGGAGTAATTTGGAGTAAAAAGTTATTGTATGTATAGATATTTGGAATTTTCTATTAAGGTTTTATCAATATTTGCCCGAAGTTGGAACGTTGGCGGTGTGCTCAACTCCCGTGCCTCGGAGAGCACGTTAAGCCGTCGGTCCTGCGCCTGACCTCTCTCTGATCTGATGAGGGTGAAGGAATAGAGAGTACACTTGTGTACTATGCCTGCCAATCCGCAGTGGAGCAGCGTGGTGGGTCTATGCTATGATGGGCGGCTACTTACCTTTTTCTTAATGCTTTTCAAATGTGCCTAGGTTGGGGCACATCGGTTGGATAGTTTTTAAGTCTATAAACGTAGATCCATTCATCCACATGGAACTTAACATCACAATAAGGCTACCCACAACATGCTACCAACGAGTACTTCACTATTTTGGTCACATCTCCCGAAGACTGCAAGACAAGCTGGCGAAACTGGTTGTGGCAGGAAGGGTTGAAGAAATAAGACCAAGGAATCGCTCACCTACCTGTTGGTAACGCTAACTAAAGAATATAACGAGACTCGCGCTTCCAAAAGCAATTAATCCACACAGTCACTAAGGCTTATCAGAGCAGGCACGACCTTTAGCAATAAAGTATAGTCAAACTTATAATATCTTTATTAAAGTATGCCTATTACTGCAAATAAAATGAATTTGACTTGAATCATCAAATATAGGTTTTTTCTATATGTTATTTAAATGATTTACTACTACATAACATATAACATTAAAGAACGACTTACAATCTAAAATTACGAGGGTTACTTCGCGCCCTGACTTGAGAAGAGCCCACAACAAACTCAGTTGGGTGTACGTTTTTTTTGTCATCATTATTACAATATATATCAATAATTTTTGGTAGGATAATAAAGTATAGAGTAATCCAGTTTAAACCTAAATTAATATTTAGCAGTGAAATTTATTAAAATCTTTAGGTGAATTATTTACAATGCTACGATAAAAGACAAAAATAGACCGACCCAAAAAATATATACGAGACGATAGCGCTCCGTTGCGTAACGAGATTAAACGCGGATGTGAATGTCTGCCCAGGGATGTTTCTACAATGGATGTATTGAATAAATTGCCTCCACAGCTTGATAAATTAACGCTTCCTCGTAACTACTGTTCGTACGAGTCCTATATGTTTTATGGGCCAGCTGATATAATACTTCGCTAGCAGTGGCACAGAATTTGATTTTTAGAAGAGAACATTTAGGTATGTATTTCATAAATTTGTATTTTTGTATATAACGAATATACTCAAAAAGTACTTAACTGATTTTAAAATTCTTTTTTCAATGGATAATGTATTATCACTAAGTAACTATATTTAGTACTAGATTACTATAGAAATCTTTAGAAATTCCTATTAAAACCAATCGAAGGTGTAAAATGTCTTTCATCGCATACGCTGTGAAGAGTATTAATGATAGGACAAAAAATGTTTGACAATATTATAGAATATATCAATATCTACAAAAAAACTTCAAAGACCATATGTCTAACTATTGTAGTTTCGTCACTATAACTACTTTTTTACATTTAACAATTTGATAGAAATGTCGATCAAAATCAGACCGTGTTATCCATACCATTTATAAATTTTTATCCAAATAAATAATTTAATATTCAAGACTGTCTCAATACCTGATGATTACTTTTTGAATTATTGAAATCGGATATTCCATTCAAAAGATATCATGAAATTAAAATAAAAATACATGCCGGCGGCGGCCGCCACGCAGCGCAAGTAACGAGAGAGGGGCAGCGCGGGAAAAGGGGGTGCACCACTATGAACTAGGTAGCCGGTCGGTTCCTTACGCAGTGGACGCAAGCGACATTGAAGATTTGGAGGTTTTTTAACACATTTATATGCTTCACTTAAAAGTTCTTTTCAGAGCTACTTAGTCTTAGTATTAGGAATCACTCTTTTTCATAATATTTGTCAATTCATGGTCGTTTTAATTATAATGCTTATAACTTAAATATCTGTACCTATTTATGTCTACCCGTGCGAAGCCGGGACGGGCCGCTAATTATTTATAATAGGCTACGCAGATTTTAGTGTATTCAATTGTGCTATTTGCCATTTCTGTGCTTATCCAGTCGATTCTTGAACTGATTTGGCGATCTCGCAGTCACCACACTCTCAGGAAATTTGTTCCACTGGTGTACAACTCTATTCCTGAGAAAGTGCTTAAATGGGTTTGATGATGTTCGCTTATACCCGAGTTTAAAATTGTGACCTCTTAGCTTAGGGTTACACTTTTTAAAAATACTTCATCATACCCTGACACGTTGTAGAAACCGTTCATGATTTTGTAAGCTTCTATGAGATCGCCTCTTTTTTCGCCTAAGGGTACTGATTCCAGATTTCTGAGTCCAGATTTTGCAAGCCTCTGCTCATATGTAAAACTTTTCAATTCTCGTGGCATTTTGGTAGTTCGTCTCTGCACATTTTCAAGCATTTCTATGTCTTTTATAAAGTTTGGGCTCCAGACTTGGAATGCATACATCAGTAAGGGTCTCACATACGTCTTGTATATTGTCAGAAAAGCTTTTATATTTATATATAAAAATCCTTTTTTGATTGTGTAGAGGATAGAGTTGACCTTTCTGACTATATTTATAATGTGTGCTTCCCATTTCAGATCACTTCAGGTCACTCCTAGATCTTTTTGGGAGTCCACTACCTTAAGCTGTTTATTACCTAAATATATACATAAACAGTGATTATAGAAACCAGACAAAGATTCCAGAAAAAACGGTCCTGCACGATAATAAATTAGCGCCTGTAATTAGGCTCTTAAATACCACGGAATTGTGATATACAAGCAAGAAACCCATGCACCCCAAAATCCTTCTAACACCCAAATTTAACAAGGACCCAACAGAATTGTTTTACTACTGAATTAGTTGTAATTTCGTAAAATGGGAATTTTTAAGTATTTGTTTACATTCAAATGTATATTAACGTATTTCACAGATTTTAAAACATGATTTTTGCTCTTTTATTCGAGCTGTATTGTAATGGATTCCACGCAATTTCGTTGCTTGGAGGCAAATCGGCGGTTATAATTAGCCACGGCCGAAGCGTCTCAGAAGTCCAGATTCAGACAAAATTATAAATGAAATTCCCTGCTGGCAATAAAACCCCGGACTTCTTAAAATGCCACCACCATAAGGGGAAATAAGGATTTGGTCCTTGGATTAAACGCGTCCGGAGATTTTTAAGCCACGAGGTCGGTCTTCTTTTCCCTTATATCCCTTGCATTATGAGTGGATACAATCGATGCTATTTATTACGCTGAAAATAACTAAATCCAGGACTAATACTGTTTACTTTTTGCAGCTGCAAGTTAGCTTTAGACAGTGTAATCACTTGATTTACCCCTTATGGTTTTTACTCAGCATCGCACCCAAAAGACATTCGGAAATCGAACTCGGGTCTTCTGCTAGCGAGAACTTTCGTTTAGGCCAGTTTATTTGTATAACTTAAGGAGTAGATAAATAAATACATTGTTGATAGAGGTTGCTAAGCGAGTTTTAATATGCAAATAAAAGAGATGATTTGTATGACAAGTTATTGCAGTTTACCTTGTTGCAAAATCTAATTACTGCATGGGAAACACCTTTTTCATTATCTGATTGCGATGATTGTTTGATAATTTTACTTAAACAATTAAATAGACATAAAAAGACAGTTCAAATTGCCTATAGAAATGAACGAGTCAAAGAATAGTAACTCGTAACTTAGAGACTTACATTTTAACTAATATTATAAACAGGAAACATTTGTGTTTTTGTATGTGTGTTTGTAACGTTTTCACACAAAAAGTACAGGATCGTTTTTACCATTAGAAAGCTGCATATTCATTGAACAACATAGGCTATATAACTTTCTAAAAAAATAGGAATCCCTTGTAACGTTGTACTTATAAATAATATAATAAGTAGGTAGAATTAATAGTTGTTAGCGGTAACGCACGGTCCTTCGTACGTCACTATTCGCCGCGCCGGATTCTTTTGCCTGTACGGTCTACCAGTGCGAGGTTGAATAAATCTCTGACCTGTGCGACATACTAGTAACGCCACCCTTAACCCGCTGAGGTGAGTCCCTACTTTTATTATATTATGTCTAATCTGCCGCTGTAGTGTTTGTCTAGTCGCTGGGCTAGGCGAGTCACTGGCAGGAAGCAGGACATGGCTATAATACCTGTCCTCCGGCATTTCAGGTTCACGGCAGTGCTAGGGAGTACCACGCGTGCAAAGTGGATCTAAGGTCGGAGTACCACGCGTGCTGAGTGACTCAACTTGTTCCAACGAGCCCCTCAGCTTGGATTTTCCTGAGAGCGTCCTGAGTCAACCAACTGAAATCGCACCCCTGAACTTGGGTGCTGGATTCAGACCAGTGACGCATTATTCCTACAACCAGTGCTGGGCGGCAACCAGATTTTAAGGCCAATAAAAGATCCCTTCAAAGAGTCTTTTATTGACCCACCCCTGTCTGCCGCGAAACAAAGCTAGACCGCGACACCCTACTAACAATATTGCATGTAACCCAAGGTGTGAAAAATTGGTCACAAAAATTCGGTCATGGTGTGCGCTGCGGAAACTATTGAAGATAGAATAAAAAAATGTTCTACAATATAATAAAAGGTATTAATATCTATAAAAAAGTTCGGGATACCATATGTCCAACTATTGTAGTTACGCCACTATAACTACTTATTTACGTTAATAACAGTACCGACACTAATCAAACCATATTACACATACATCTGTATTAATCCTTATCCTATTATATTTTATTAAAGAACGTTGCAATGCCTGTAAAATACTTTTCAAATTATTAAAATCGGACATTCCATTCAACAGATATAACGATTTTTTAATACCTGTAGAGTATTTTTAAATTGACTAATGTCGGACGTAATTGATGTTACGAATTTAAAAATGTATTAGTTAAGATATATATATCGGACAATAAGAGAGAAAAGGAAGCACAAAACAGGCGTGAAAAAGGGCGTGGCATCCATATCTTCCATACTGTGGGCGCTGATGGGTAATGTTGGTGCAATCAAACACTTTATTAATTAACTCAGATAATAATGTTCAATCACTTAATGTTCCCGATATCAATTTACACAAACTCATTAATAATAATAGCTAGGATGCTCCTGCTACCTTGGCTGACGCCGACTCCGAATATAAGAATACGAAGAACACTATAAAAGAATACGCAATTATTTCTTACTTTTTAGAGCATATTTAATAATATTTAATAATAATATTTAATAATATATTTGTAAGTTTGTTTCGAAACCGGTTCTTTTTTTTTAAATTTTTATTTATTCAGGCTCTAGATTATCGGTGTACCAAATTTCATTTATCTTACCATAAAACCATATACCATAAAAGATTGATTGTAAATGTAAAGTTTGCGAGTGAAATTTCGTAAAATCCGTTCTTAGCTGACTCGGCAAAAGGAATATTCCTAATAAATTTCAAGTCTCTACGCCTTATGGTTCCAAATCGTGAGGAGTCAATGGATACCTGGATATCTCTTTTATATTTACTACGTAAAACCGCTTTTGGGAATTTTTTTTTTGGGTAGTATTTACATTCAACACCCAACCTCCCTTGCGAGTGAAATTTCGTAAAAATCCGTTCCTAGGTGACCTCTGCTCTGCAAAAGGAATATTTATACCAAACTTCAAGTCCCTACGCCTTATAGTTCCAGAGATATCGTGATGAGTCAATAGATATAGATAGATTTGGATTTTTTAAAGGTACAAAATATATCTTCGGGAAATAATAGAAGTCACACACAGCTTTAAATGGCTATCTGGTAGTTAGGTGAGTTAACACGGCGATAAAAATGCGTAAACTACTCATAGAATGGCGATACGCTAAATTTTACACATATAAACGTATTGCATTTGAAAGGAATGCCTTTGAAAATGATACATTACATCTCCGTGAATGGAATTTCAAGGTATAACTTTGAAACGTATTATAATCACCTGAAGAAAATGAAATGAGAGAAAGAAATAACCGGAACCGTTTTTAATCCAAATTAACATTACGATACCGAAAAAAAAGCTTGAAAAATAAACAGATCTTTGGTTTCAGTGGAAACCTTGGTATTTTTCCAAAGTTTTCTTTATCTTTCAAATAGTCAATGGGCCTAAACATATGTTTTTAATATAATATACAACTTATTTATTCCCGTTTGACGAACATTCATTAAAGCATGTAATTATTAGGGATCCCCTTAGCTAGGGAAAAAATCCCTTAGTTGGTTCTGAATTTACTTAGAGGACACATAAAATTTAGATGAGGTTAGTGAAATTATAATTCCTTTTTAACTTCCATAGTCAATACGTAGAGAAATACTGATTAGAATGATTTTTTTGAATAGAATGTTTGAAGCCGTTATAAAAAAGGTAAGTAGCAGTTCATTAACATCCCACTGCTGGGCACAGGCCTCCTGACTCATATGAGAGAAGGTTTTTAGAGCATGCTGCTCCACTGCGGAATGGCAGGCATAGTACACAAGTGCACCCTCTATTCCTTTACTCTCATAGTCCGTTGTGACGGAAATCCGACAAGACAGGAGAGAGACCAGGCGCAGAACGGACGCCTTAACGTGCTCTCCGGGGGACGGGGGTGGAGCACACCGCCAACTTCCCAACTTCGGGCAAATATTGATTTTTTAATTGGCCTGACCCGTAACTCGATCCCAGGACCTCATGTCTGTAGTCGAACATGCTAACCACTAGACCAATGAGGCAGCTGAAACCGTTATACGTTTCGCTGTAATTCATTCTTATATTTTCCATTCCTCTGAAAGTTTAGTTATGAAAATATATATGTCGGAGTCGGAGTCTGTGGAACGCTGGCGCCATCTTTGTATCGGCGTGGGGGCAGAGTCAATAAGTGGCAGTCCGGCCCGTCTCTCGGCAGTCCTCGAGTGGTAGTCGGCCAGAGTGGTCGACTATTGAAACTGTCGCGTTCCTAGCTATTATTCTTAATGAGTTTGTGTAAATTGATATCGGGAACATTAATTGATTGAACATTATAATCCGAGTTAATTAACAAAGTGTTTAATTGCACCAACATTACCCACGAACGCCCACAGAATAAGAAATGAAATAATGGATCCAATTAATAACGATGTCGGCGGAGAACCCTACCCCCCTGTGCTTTATGCTTCTCCGTTTTCTCTATTATTCTCAGAAATATATAAATACAATAACTTGTGAAACAAAAAGTGAGAGGTTTTTTTTTCCTAAATTCACATGAAAGTATTATATCTAAATATAGTACGTATCAAAATAGTAAATAACACACTAAGGGATAAAATAGGGCACTTTACACCCGCGATTACAAAATTTTCTTACACTGGAATGAAAAGTTCGACTAATTCAAGTTGGCTTTTCAATCAATAAATATAACTATCGTCTCATGTTGAAGCTACTTTTGACACTTCGATAATAAGCCGTTGCTGAATTACCGTTGATAAGAGAAAGTTTTGGTTTAAAAAAAGATGTAGTGACTGAAATTGAGAAAGATATGCTTAGATGGTTTGAGCATGTAGAGAGAATGAATGAAAGGAGACTCATAAAAAGGATTTATGAGTCAAGAGTGAACGCGAAAGGTGGAAGGGGAAGACCAAGGCGAACGTTCCTGGATCAAATCCAGGACATTTTAAATAAGGGCCAAGTCAAGAGTACTTTAAACCGACGAACCTGTATGAAAGGTTTAATGAAAATGAAAGAAGCGAAGGAGATATGAAAGGATCGTGGCAAGTGGAAGGATGTCGTCTCTGCCTACCCCTATGGAAATGAGGTGTGATGCTATGTAACTTACCAAGAAGAAAAGACAGGCGAATTCGCGCCAGTGGAATCGGGTGAGAACGAGGCACTTTTGTCCCACAGGGGTTTAATAGCTAACTTTTCTACCCACAGAGGAAAAAAACATTTTTCAAGTGAAATTTCTTTAGACGCATGAGGGTAAAATCTTTACGGATGTAACGTGTGATTAACGTCACGAAGATGTGCAGCGTTATGCTAATACGTTTGAAGGTTAGGTAGTTCTAATATTTACAAATAACATGCCAGCATTTTAATTTGCCACACGTCATTTAATATACTATATTTGAAGAATAAAATTGATTAATAATTTGTAATATTTTTATTTACAGTTCATTTTTAATATTTTTATAACAATTGAATTCATTGAATTCCTAACATATCTTCCCTTTTTCTACTTCTGTCATGTTTACTTGGTACTTTTAATTTGTTTTTGAAATTGCAATTCGTGCTTTCAGGAATATAACGCAAGATATCTGTTATCAAAGCGAGTACTTACACCACTAAGTCAGCGAGGCCTTCAAAATTGTCTGGATCTATTGTAACGTGACTTTCACCGGCAAATATAGCTGATGTTATAATGAATTACTTAGCCATGATTGTCAACAAAACGTGGTTGGGTTTAGCCTCTATATACAAACGAAATAAATCTGTGTCATAAAAGAACGAACAGGTATAAACCATATATAATTCGCCTTTGTTCTGCTCATGATAAGTCATGTATATAATAAACACAGCCGGGCATATTAATGAATGGCTAAAGCGAGCTAATTTGCAACACAAATGAGACTGCGTTAATAACAAATGCAAATAGGCGTTTGATTTCAGCAATAATGCATATTATAATATTATCTTACATATTCTACATACTGTAAGACCAATTATTATGTAAAATTGTAAATTCTTAATGTTTACATTGGAGCAAGTGAGGTTTTAAATATTGTCGAATTTATATATATTTATCATATATGTGAATAAAAATTGAGAGCAAAATTTATTTTAATTAAAGAAAGAAGACAGCCTCGCTGGCGCAATGGTGCGAGTATTCGCTTTGCTAGCGGAGGTCCCGGGTTCGATCCCCGGTAGGACTTGAACTTGTCCGAGTCCTCCCTCCAACAAAATCGTACCGCCAAACAAAGAGATTTGTGTTCCGGTACGATGCTGTGTAGAAACCGTAAGGGGTATATCGCCTCTTAACAGATTAGCGCGCTTCCATCTTAGACTGTATCATCACTTGCCATCAGGTGAGATCACAGTCGAGCGCTAATCTGTCAGCAATAAAAAAAAGATGATATTTATTGCTGTCATTGAAAGTAATCTCAACTAGTTATAGGTAATTTACTTTTTAGGGTTTTGTACACAGCATCGTATCGGAAAGCAAATTTTTTGCTTAAGTGAGTAAGTAAGTAGCAGCTCTTTAATATCCCACTTGTGGGCACAAGCCTCCTCAATTCGAGGAGCGAGGGTTTTTAGAGCATAGACCCACCACACTGCTCCACCGCGGAATGTCAGGCTTAGTACACAAGTGCACTCTCCTTTCCTTCACTCTCATAGTCCGATGTGACGGGAATCCGACACGACCGGAGAGAAATCAAGCGCAGGACCGACGGTTTAACGTGAAAACTCAATATTGATTTTTTGAATTGGGCCGACCCGGGACTCGAACCCAGAACCTCATTTCTGTAGTCGAACATGCTAACCACTAGACGAATGAGGCAGTTAATAGAGCAATTGTTTGCTTGGCGACACATTTTTGCTGGTAAGGTGATGAAATACAATTCCCACAAATTGCCCTGCTGGAATCGATCCCATGACCTCTGTTAGCAAAACAACGAAGTCTGTAAACCCGAGGTGATGAAGCATGATGGGTTTATGCATTAAACTTCTTGGTTATGAGTGATTTAATAGTTCTGTTCCCAGCTGTGGAACATCGAATGGCTTCTTGTTCATTTAATATGGGTTAAAAAACCATAGCCCAAGAAGTTTTCAAGATACTCGTGCCACAATTACATAATTATTTGTTACTATACCAATTTATTTGTTTATGCATGCGGAGTTCACTTTTAAATGACTCCAGATATTTTTAAGTGCTTTGAACCAATAAATAAAAGACCCTCATCAACTCTCACAAGTCTAGACTTAGGTAATTGTATTTTCTAATTTGTCAAATGGTCTGAAATGGTAATTGTCTTTGACTATGACTAGTTATTATCTTGCCAGCTAAGTAACAAAATTGTATTCTTGTACGATGACCTATATATGACAAATAACGAGCTACTGTCTTAGATTGTATCATCATTTACCGTCAGATACAATTACAGTGAAGGGGTAAACTGTCTGCTAAAGACAGAGCTGTCGTTTTAAAAAATACAAGGATTAGTGCAATGTATTGAATGGGTCGTCAAGGTCGCCCGTGCTCGAAGCCTCGCAAGTGCAGGAAATGAACTCGTGTCTGCCAGCTCCTTCGCAGACTTCCTGTCATCGATTGAACGCTTAGTCACAACCGGTCGGTCGTAACTTCAAAGCCAAGGTCCTGATCGCGATCAGCTGATACGCGTTAATATGTTGGTAATATAGAGGATTTTTAACAACACTTGATACTGTTTCTTTTTTTATTGCTGATAGGTTAGCATAACATCTGATATATAAATATCTAAATTAAATTAAAAGAATGTTTTAACTAAGCACAGATCGGATCTAGTAAAAAATTATTTTGGTATATCGCATGGTAGTATCCTTGGGCCGCTATTCTTTCTAATTTATATTAATGACTCTCCGACTGTACTAAACACAAAGGCATTATGTTTGCATGTTTGCAGATGTTAGAAGACCTTAAATAATATTTGCATATCTGTATTAAATATGATATATTTACGTGAACTAGTAGTGGTCGAAATTCGATCATAATGAATTTAAATTATAAGTTTGAACATTATTAAGGTTCTATTGTAAAAGACTATACTTCTATAATCACAGGTTTCGCTACACTGTTAATTGGCCTATTTTTTTTACAATAAATTATATGAAATTTAAATTAAATAAAACTAAAAATGATTAAAATATGGAGTATGGCTTTTTTTTTATTGAAAATTGCGATAAAAAAGTACTGTCCATTGAACTTGACATACATATTTAGATTTTTGCATTTTCTAATTTGTCTGAATCTGGTCTTCGAGCCTCGGCCGCGGTTTGTTACCACCCTACCCGCAAAAACGTACCGAGAAAATAAAGATACGTGTATTCCGGTACGATGCTCTGTAGAAACCACAAGTGGTAAATTGCCTCTTTACAGATAGGCGCAATCTTCCATCAACAGATTCCATCTTAAATTCTATTTATCTGCATAAAACATGTCTATCATAGATCATATTTAATCTTTAAAAGATATGCAAACATTATTTTAAGTCTTAATATTATACAGTCGAACCCGGGTAAGAAAACTCTTTAAGGCAGAGTAATTGCCTGGTCCCAACACTTTTAGCTTTTAAGAGCTTTTTAAGAGAGAGAGATAGATACCTCAAGAAGCGACAGTCAAGCAGGCTTGCACACTATTTGTTGATGTTTATGACATTGAATTTTAATTGAGCCATAAATAGCAGCTGTGTTGTTTATGTTTTGATTTATTTCATCGTCGGCTTAGAAAACTCCATAAAAGAAAAAAAAATTCCGGTTCCATGAACTCACAATTATTAAGGTTACTGTACAGATAAGGGTAATATATGTATATACTATAGATAGATAAATTATTATGTAAAAAAAAACCGGACGAAGCTTGAGCGGGTACCTCTAGTATAAAACACAACAACACTATGATCATTAACAATTTCTAAGTACAGATTAAATATTAATTATTTTCCTATTAGAGTTCTTACAAAAACACTCATACATACGTGAAAAAAGTGTGTTTGTAAAACCTAAAACAAGTAATAACATAGTTATGGTTAGTTAAGTTACTATACTTGGCATCTAAATTTACAAAAGATAGAACATGTGAAAGTGATATTGAAAGGAGAGTGAATGCAGGGAATATGGTCAATGGTGCTCTGCATGCCTTTATGAATAGTCAGATGGTGTCTCAAAGGGCCAGAGTGGCTGTCCATGGAAGACTGTTGGTGCCAACACTTATGTATGGTAGTGAAGGTTTGTTCTCGCCGTCGGTTGGTTTTCAAAAGACGNGATGAGAGCGTTGAGAAGTACGAGTGAAACTGAGTGACAAAGTAAGAAGTAGTGTGATAAGAGAAGGTTGTGATATAAAAGAAAATAGTAACTAAAATTGGGAAAGGTGCTTAGATGGTCTGGGCGTGTAGAGAGAATGAATGAATGGAGACTGACAAAAAAGATTTATGGGTCAAGAGCGAACGCGAAAGTTGGAAGGGGAAGACCAAGGCGATCGTTCCTGGACAAAATCCAGGACATTTTAAATAAGGGCCAGGTCAAGAGTACTAAAACCGACGAACTTGTATGAAAGGTTTAATGTGAATGAAAGAAGCGAAGGAGATATACAAGGATCGTGGCAAGTGGAAGGACGTTGTCTCTGCCTACCCCTATGGGAATGAGGCGCGATGCTATGTATGTATGTAAGTTGCACTCTTACCTTACTGCCTAACCAAAAAGCGATAAGGTCGCCTATTTACACTGTTCATTTAAGTTTGTTTCTGTATTACTTGTTTCCTATTTGTGGTAAAGAATAAAAGCTATTCTATCTAGCTACATTTTGAAACAAATACCTAAAACTCAGTACACAGAATGCGAAATAAAGGCCAGCTCTCGCGGCATGTGACCACAATGTAGGTGAGAAAAGCGAAGTGTAGGTCTATTTTTGGAGCTGGCTCGTGGCCACCGCGCGCGCGCATTTCTATGTTAGTCAATAATCCGCCTGTCATGGATTTTATGTAACATCAAAGTTTGCCTATTAAACACTTATCGATGTGTTGTCCACGCTATTTTTTTTTTCGAACTGTGTTCAGCTGTTAGCCCTCCTAGCTTTTACAGCGTAACCGGAAGGAGGACGGGCTCTTATGGAGGGCGCCACATTTCGAGTGCGAGCCCTGAAAAGGGCTCGCTCTCCGGAGAAACGCCGCTCCAAGGGCGTCTCCTGCGAGACCGAGCCTCGGCTTGGAGCGACGTTATCGCAGAAATATCATCTGAAAAGGGAGAATCAGAAGCGCCCCCGGGAACGTGGGTGAAGTCCACGTCCGGGTGACGTCAGAAATCGGGGACCTCGACTCCGCCGGCGGAGTCGCTGTGTAGCGCTTGTGATAGTGTTTGTCCCTACCTGGTATGGTAGATTGTCGATAGTTATCATATCGTCGGGGTCGTTAAGGACATATTTAGGCCGTCTCTTCCTAGGCGGAACGTTGAGGCGGATCCTATAAGAGGACGCGTTAACCACTAGTGGGTTCCTATGATTGATGGCTCTCTCGAAATAATTTTCGGAGAGCGTTTTGAAATAACTATTCATCGTGGGGAGTTCTAAGTCCCTATGTAGGTCTACATTTCGGACGTACCAGGGGCATCCCGTGGCCATTCTCATGAATCTATTTTGCAGCACGCTATATACACACCGCAGTTCCCTATTGAGTGGAAACCACAAAAACAACGAATTTATAAACTTAGAATCGTGTGCCCTCCACGTGATTGAGACATCGATTTAAAAACTTTTATCAATGATAATAAATATCCTGAACAGTTGTAATATTCTCCTCTCGCTCTCCTGAACAGTTGTGTTATTGAACATCCGACTTTCTTAATATGAATCAGCGTTATTAACACAGGATCCTAAATAATCTACACGAATGATAATGAGCGGAACAGTGGAATGTTATACTAATTACAAAAAAGAGGAAAATACATTTTTCATCACCTAGATAAATTGCGAACATTCAGCGAAATCTTCCATGTAACAAATCTCCAAAACGATTCGCCTTGATTTTGACTGCTTTTCAATTTTTGTTAATTCAATTGTAACACAATGTGAGACCTACATAACCCGAGATCATATCTGGAGTAACTTCAGCATAATAGAACATGTGGTGAATATAAGCTTCGTGTCCAAAAACTTCTTTCCCATAAATGAGGAAGCTTATTTACTGGTAATGAGATTTGCTTTTATAAATAAAATAAAATCCCAAACACAACGGGACTGTCAGATCCAAAATTTAATAAGCAAATTAAAAAGTCGTAATTAAAGTCTATTATAAAATCAGTGACTAGATAATAGATTAGCAATGCCCCGTGTCTTTACCCGCGTAGTTACCAATCTCTTGGTAGTGGAAAGTCTATTAAGTCAGACTTCTGCTTAAAAAGCCTCTCCGACTAGCGGAGGTTGGCAGTCAGTTTAGCATTTTTAAACCTGTCTCTTGCGAGGCGAAATAATTCGGCGGCACTCGCAATCCCAGTCCATTCTCTTATGCTGCGAAGCCATGATTTTTTTCTACAGCCAACACTCCATTTACTAGCGACTTTGCCCATCATGATAAGTTGAAGAAGTCCGTACCTCTCGTGTCTAAGGACATGGCCGAGGTAAGATACTTTCCTCAACTTGACAGTCTGCAAGTAAGTCGTTCTATAGACTTATTTTCGTTAACATTAAAGTTTTCTTCAACTTAGTTTTAAATTTAGGACAGATATACAAATACGTGTACTGAATATCCCAGAAGAACTATGCTAACGAATAAAAACAGTCATTCTGGATAGTACTACACATGATACCTTTTGCTTTAGATTGACGTTATTAAACTCGTTATATCTTTTCAATGGAATGTCCGACTTTAATAATTTAAATAGTATTTTGCAGCTATTGAAACGGTCTTTAATAAAATATGTTTAAAAAGATACGGATTTATACAGAGGTATGAATAATATGGTTTGGTTATTGTCGGCACTCTTACTAACTATTATATTGAAAAAAGTAGTTATAGTGGCATAACTACAGTAGTTTAACATATGGTGTCCTGGACTTTTTTGTAGATATTAATACCTTCTATAATACTATAGAACATTTTTTTGTTCTATCATCAATAGATCCCGCTGCGCACGCGAAAACAAATTGTTAATTTTTTCTCACCTTGTGTTATAAAAATGCATTTTCTTGATAAAGTAATATAGCCTATATTACTCAGTTAAAAGGCAGCTTTTGAATGGAAAAATAAATAAATAAAAGCTTTGCATTGGAGGACATTTCCTTATGAAACCCTAAAAGTAATTATAAACCGAATTTTACATAAACAATATGATTGACATAACTGTATTATTGCAGAAAATAAAATGCCACGTCTCTCGAGGTAGATACGGTGATTGATGATAAAGTATTAATTGTATCGAGCCGGTGCCAATTGTTTCAAAGTCAACATATGCACTTCAGTGATTATTTATATAGATAGGTGGATAGACAACACTTTTATTTATACACCACAAGAAATATACAGACAAGAAATACGTAAAATTAAAGCTATGTATCGATTTTTTCCAAGCCACCTTTGGGTTAGAGAGACTGCTGAAAGACACCGGGTAGAGCGGGGTGACTATTTTATGGAATAACATAAACACATATCCTCTTCCTTGATTCGTTTCCTCAATTCTAAGGGTCGTGATAACCACCTCTGATGAGCAATTTTCTTTATATATTGGAACGCAATTTGGCTCTGCTTTCCGCGGCTTATAAAGCATCGTAGACGGAAGTCTGTAATGTGGTGCGGATCTGATCGGACCAACGCATTAGGCTCCGACCTCTTGCTCTTTTGCTAGTTATCACCCTGTTTCCTAGCAATGTGCCCAAAGTACTTAAGTATTTTTTGAGTCAGATGGTGGAAAGCCTAGTTGTAATATTGAGTTTCTTAAGAATTGATGCGTTGGTCCGATGTGCTGTCCACGGTATACGAAGCATTTTCCTCCAGCACCACATTTCAAAAGCATCGATGCGATTGCGGTCTGATGATCTCAAGGTCCACGTCTAAGCACCATAGAGAAATATTGAAAAGACGAGGCTTCGTAGTAGTCTAATTTTAGTTTTAAGAGATATCCGCCTATCCTTACAAGTTCTATGGAGTTGAGACATGGCGTTTTTCGCCATTCCGATACGCCTCTTTATTTCGATTTTACATGAGCCATTATTGCTGATATTGGAGCCGAGGTAGATGTAATTTTCCACGGACTGAGTATTTCAGTCCGCTTCAAAGAGCTCATGCAATCTACCACCATAATCATAATCATATATTTACATAAATTAAAAATAGCGACAAAAATCCTATTCATAAAAACGTTTTATGCCAAGCACAAGTTCGATCGGATGGAGTACTGCAGTCACCTTTGGGATGGCTCCGCTAAGTATCAGCTTAATGCATTGGAATCGGTGCACGGTACTTATAGGCGACGAAAAACTCGATCGGAGAATGACTAGTCTGCAGCATCACCGTAACGTTGCCTGTCTGTCGGTATTTTATAGAATATATTTCGGAGAGTGTGCGCAGGAGCTTTATGAATGAGCTTGTTCCTCCGTCGCCCTTTTACTATAGAACATCAAGGAACAGAAACGATTGGTATTCGTACATGGTGGACATCCCGCAAGTCCGCACCAAACGATTTAGCCAATCGTTTCTGATCGTTTCCTAGACTCTTACGATCCAGGTAGTTTCAAAATCAGAGTGAATAGGCACCTCTTAGGCAAGCGCGGTGCAACCTTAGGCTGCATTTACACTTAACATCAGGTGTGATAGCAGCCAAGCGCATGTCTATCAATCATAAAAAAAATGAAAATGTAACTAACAACCTATTTACGTTCCACAGTGGACTTAAGCCTGCTCACTCAAAAAAAGGGGTTTTCAGAGCAAAGACTCACCACGGTACAAAGGAAGAACACTATAAAAGAATACGCAATTATTTCTTACTTTTTAGAGCAAATTAATATATTTGTAAGTTTGTTTTGAAGGCGGTTCTTTTCTTTGTTAAAATTTCTATTTATTTTTTGATTTTTAGTGAGTCTGAAGTAAACTAACAAATTTGTCTCAATATGTGTACACCTAAAAATGTGTTTCTCATATGAGATAACGCAGTTTAAATGAAACAACTTTACAAAGTTAAATTTACATTAATATCGCCACACCCGGAATCGAACCCGCAACCTTATACGTTACAGATCGGTTATTTTGCCACCCCGCTATCACCAGTCTTTCATATGGTGGTCGAGCACAACACTAACACGCAAGTTCCCCCTCCCCCAGACTCTGCTACCACCGCTTCACACATTATTCACCTTTCACATATTGCAATGCAGCAATCGCACCCTTACTGTAAGCCGTTGAGGAGTTCCATTGATCTTCATATTTAACTACGACTAGCACTTGATCATACCGAAGATACGGTAGGCAGCTCAAATATCTGGATAGCTTATAGAAGATTCTGCCGAGTATCGATAAGTTGCTCCTAAGAATTGAAGAGTTCCGTCACTTTGTCATGGATTCCATAATCAGAACCTAACCAAATTATCACAAAACAACCCTTGAAGTATATCCTTTCTAATAAAAAAAAGAATCATCGAAGTCGGTTGGCGTGACCTTGAGTTATTCGTCCAGAATCGAATTCAGAATAGAGAACTTATGAAATATTACTATTTTATATTAAACTATTAAATGGCGAGTAGCAAATTTAAATGCCACATGTTATTTGTAAATATTTTACCCTCTTAATGAAGTTTCACTTCAAAAAGAACTGATTTTCCCATATTGTAACCGTGTAACAGTATACGGAACCACGAGCGTGTTACAGCGATGAACAGATAGATAGATGTGTATAAAAGCTGTTCGTGAAGCCTTGACAAAATAATCGCGAGAAGATATGAATCAACATATCTCGTGAGAACTTCAAAGATATGCCTTATCTGACAATGTTGTCCACTGTCGTGTGATTTTTCATTTAAACAAGTTATTGATCTCTAACCACAAATGCACAAAGAAGTGTCAGTGAGTCACTGATTAGAACACGCTTAAAATTGTTTTACATTTGTTATTTTATGTATTAACAGGTAGCCTGTCTGATGAGTCACATATGATACATGGATCTATTATGACATATATCATTTTATATGTAAAAGTAAAAAGTATAGTACGATTTGGATGTATTAAAAGGATGTAGCGTATTTTAACAACAATTCTAACTTACGAATAGTTTTGTTTTCTTTTCATTACATTTAACTACTACTAATGTATTTTAGATGGAGTATTTTTTCTTGATTTTGTTACATGTAACAAATTTTAATGAGGCCGTATTTAGTTTATATAACATATTGTAAAAGATTCTTCAATTCAATCAATATTACGATATATTACGGAATACGAAATAACTTTAAGGGTTGAACAATCGAATCAGGGAGTCTGTCTCGTGCTGCCTTGTGGTGTAGTTGTTTTATGAGAAATAGTGCAAAATTGTATAAATTCAAATAGTGAATTAAATGAAAGCGCTTAGTTAATATGAGTTGGTGTTTTTTTTTATAATATGGTACACATTGTCATGATAAAGGTCATAAAAAGTTCAGCCCCCTTTTCCCCCTTCAAATAAGCACTCTCAAAATCCTTGATCCAATAAACTATTATATTAAAATGAGTCCTCATCTTTCCCCGGGGCTCTGCTTATGTCTATGTCAAAATAGATCATAACTAACACAGCCACTTAGACATGGAAGCACAAATAAAAAAATCCACTCATTTATTTATTAAGATGACAAAAAGATCAGCTTTAGTATTGGATTAGCAATGAGTCTTATTCATTACAACTATATTAACTATCTACAAAGAAGATGAATTTTTTGCATTTTCCATCAATGAAAGAACGAATATAATTTATTATATTCAGTCACGATCAAACGAGGGTATACAAAAGATGATCGTACAATCGGTGATCTTATTGCTCTTGGAGCAAATTTTTTGTCCACGTAGCAAGGACGTAAAAGATGACTTTATTATTTATAGAACGACTACGAGTTAATATTTTGATTTTCTAATCGAACTCTTTAGCAAGGCGAGAGAAAGAGGGCTTTTTTTGTCGCTGGGAAATGCATTTACGCACCCCGACTATGGCGTCGAGAGTGTGGGACTCCGCGAGGGGGAAGAACTCGCAATACCCACTAAAACCCAGCGGGACCGTCGTCACCACGAGCGGGGAGCCAGAGGTTCGTTGAGGCATTCCTCTTTGGCCCCTCGGTTGTAGCCGGCTTACAAATTTTCTACAGGGGGAGGAGTTATATGAACCTCCTCCTCCTGTTTCCTACACCCCTTCGTCGAAGCCGTAATGCCTCAGCGTCATTCACCTTAAGCGAGATGTCAGTCTCGCAAAAGGAGGTAACCGCTCTCCAGGCCTGTTCACTGATGAGTATTGCATCTATAATACTAGCCAGTGAGAGGTCTGTGCCGATCAGCGACGTCGTAATGAGTCACTGAGAATCCCAGGCGGGACATTCTGCCACAGTGTGGTGGGCTGTGTCTGACGAGGCACCACACTCGTGACATCTAGTAGACGACTCACAGCCAACAGTTTGGTACAGGTATTTGCCGAAGCAACCATGACTGGTAAGCACCTGTACCAATCTGTAGGAGAGCGATCCGTGCTCTCTGCCCAGCCACTTGTCCAGATGAGGGCGGATCGCCCCTACTATGGCCACGCCCGCCACTGGGGAGCCGAGATCCTCCTTCCTTTGGGGAGAGAAAGAGGACTTGGCAAATAAAATGTAAAGCTCTAATAGCTTAGTCAGACGTATGTTGTGCTTTTTTGTCGCTGAGATGGACTGCTGAGACTGATGAGAGAGTCTGGAAATACTAGTTGTCTTATTTGTTACGCCAAGAAAGGATCCCAATTAAAATAATAGTTTAAAATTTATTACTTTTTTGTTTAAATGCTTCACATTACAATATTAGCTTATATTTAAAAAAAAAAGTTTGGTAACTATACCTAACCTTACATAATTAATCGACGCCCGATTATCGTTCATTATCTCCTCGTCAATAAAATAAATTTCTCCTAAATATTTGCCATTCCATAAATACTGGATCCAATTTTGTTTAATTATGGACCTTAAATAAATCGTCATTAACTAAACCATATCTTATTGTTAGGAAAAACGTCCGATCAAGACTACTGGAATGGTACAAACTTAGGACAGGGTCGTTTTTATTTTCATTGATTAATAAACAAAATTATTACAAATTAGAATTTTAAACCAAAAGAACGGTAAATATCAGTTCTCTGCCAACTACTTGATATAAATATCGAATTAATTGCAGCCGTACTTTCAGTCTTATAACATACAGTATTATAAACGTAAGATAAAGAAAATTTATAGTAAAAATAATCAAAGGACTCGAGAGTATCTAAATTATAATTTCAAATAGGTAAAAGGATCAAAGACTGCAAACGTATTTAATTAAAATCTTTTCAAAGCCTCAAGGGATTGCCTGCGACCTTTTATAATCGGATCTAATATAATTTCATTACCAAGAAGAAGGACGCAAGCGTCTCTTGTTGTAACATTATATTTTAAGACGTTCTTTAATATCAATATCAGTTGTACATTGGAAATAAAATAAATAAAAAAGAACTATATTGCAAAATCAATGTTACCATTAGAGCACCCACGTTAGATAAGTATAATAAACACTTGTAAACTCAATTGAGATTATACATAGCATCAATGTATTAGATATGTGCGTAAGAAGAACGCACATTGACAAAGTCACTTCATCAAGTGATTGTGTTGACCTCTTAAGTGGATAAGTGCGAAAAAAAAAACACTTAAAGAATGTAATGTACCTTTTAATAACAATACAATAAAATAACTTCAAACCTGTTATGTAATTAATAACGGATTTACCTATATCCTTAGGAGATCAGGAAATGCACGTGAGACAATACGAGGGACAGCAAGTGTTATATAATTTTAAAATTGTTATCACCACTACGATTGCTAAGCAACTACTTACAAGTATCAAATAACACTAATGTCGTTCTCAATGAATTTCAAACAAGGTGGCCAATCTCATACAGAGACAAAAGTTTCTATAGACAAAAATCCAACACGATCACAGAAAGACCAGGCTTGACGGCTTAACTTACTTTACGATGCACAGCGATGTGTCAAATCATCCAGTTTCTAAATTTGGAAAAATATTGAAAAGATCTAAACAGAGGAACCCAATTTGAATCGGCAAACAACTTCATCATCATTAGAAGAACAAGCTGACCACTAGACCAATGACGCAGTATTAAACAAAGCCATATTGAATAAAAAATATTAACCACAATGCGAGTAAAAACATGGACCGGCTGTAATGATAAAAATTGACGACAAATTTGAGACGATTGAAAACCACAATAAAACTACCATGAATCTATATTTCCTAGTAGGCTCCAGTGTAAAGACATTGGAAATGCCCTGATCATTAAACGACAATTCGATATAACTCTAGGTCAAGGCGCGCGAGTCGTTGGCATCGCACAAGAGACGAGATCGACTGACAACCGATTCAAATCAGATAGATATCTATCTACATTTCTAAGGCCTGACCGTTGCAATGACATTGGCTTATTTATGTGCTATTCATTGTGTACTAGAAGTTTACTAATGGTAAATTGGAGCGAGGCCGATTGGAAAACTCGAAGTTTTAACACAACGAGAAATCGTTAAAGAACAAGCAAATAAAGAATAGACTATTTATAATCAGTTGAATACAAATATCTACTGTCATAAAGACATTTTTTTTTTGTTTGGAGTGGCTTTAGCTGTTAGGCCTACTGGCTTTTACAGCGTAACCAGAGGGAAGGACGAGCTCTTGAAAGTTTGCTACTTTTCGAGTGCGAGCCCTTAAAAGGGCAAGCTCTCATGGGAACGCTGCTACAAGGGCGTCTTCTGCGAGACCGGGCCTCGGCTTGGAACAAAGTAATCATTTAACTATATATCGGGCATTTAGGTGGTTATGAACAGGTTAAGAGCGTCCCCAGGAACGTGGGTGGGGTCCACGTCCGGGCGACGTTGAAAATCGGTGGAGTCATAAAGACAATATTTTAAATTTCATCCTATAAATGGGGTTTCTACTGCAAGGATATGTATCTGCTCAAGACCTATTTAGCATAGCTATTGTCAGTGACTAGATACATACATACATACATAGCATCACGCCTTATTCCCATAGGGGTAGGCAGAGACAACATCCTTCCACTTGCCACGATCCTTGCATATCTCCTTCGCTTCTTTCAATCTCATTAAATCTTTCATACAAGTTCGTCGGTTTAGAGTACTCTTGACCTGGCCGTTATTTAAAATGTCCTGGATTTGGTCCAGGAACGTTCGCCTCGGTCTTCC